>CM067513.1:15232000-15282000 GCA_034509495.1 Acestrorhynchus altus
CCGTACAGACCTGATTGGTGAAGTACTGCAGAAATAGTTGTCTTTCTGGAAGGTTCACCTCTCTCCACAGAGCAACACTGGAGCTCTGTCAGAGTGACCACTAGGTTCTTGGTTGCCTCCCTGACTATGGCCCTCCTACCATGATCACTACAGCCAGCTCTCTGAAGAGTCCTGAGCTCAATTTTGAATGTTGTGGCAAAGGCTGTGAATATTTATGTACAGGTTATATTTTTGTGCTTTTATTTTTAATAAATAAAATTTAATTAATAAATTCACTGGGGTATTGTGTGTAGAATGTTGATGGAAAAAAATTAGTTTAATCAATTTTGGAATAAGGCTGTAACATAAAATGTGCAAAAAGTGAAAAAGTTAAAAAGTGAAGCGCTGTGAATACTTTCTGGATTTTTCATTATGTATAATGCATAATTGCGTATTGCATTATTTTAGAAGAAAAATCTAAATATTTAAATTTCAAAGCCTTAATAATGCATATTGAAATATAAAATATAAATATAAAAATAATGACAAATAATTGATAAAAAATGAGATGCCGTAAAATAATGACACAGTAAATGACACTTCAATTAATAGTTAAATATGTGACATAGCCAGATAGACAGTGGTAGGCTATAAAATAAACAGCATATACAAAGTAGGACTTTTATCATTGTCTTTACTTAGCAGTTTGCACAAACAACATTGATGCAATCCAAACAGCCCTGTTCTGTATTTAAAAAGGTATTGCAAATCGAACAAAGAAAATTCCAATCTATTTGAATCACTTGTCCAAACATTTGACAGGCAGTGTAAATCTATCAAAACAGAGACAAGATATACATTTCGATCTATGTCAATACTGACATACTAATCCTTTCTCAACAGTACCCAAATATACAGGATCTACAAACCCATGCCTCTATAAATGCACACACCAAATGAATGCTTCAGACATTTGCAGAAATAATGCGTAGTTCACTAACACATGACTGCAGACGTGTCGCTGACTACTGTATGTAGTGTAAAAGTACAATGCATGTGAATCATTGCTGCCTCCCATCAGGGTAAACTGAAAGATATGTTCCTCAGAAAACATCTGCTGCTTCAGCATTAAACAAATGTGCCGAACATTGCTCTAAAGTATGTATGGCAGACTGCTCAAAACTCCAATACTTCTCAATCAGAGGAAGTTTCACAATAGCACACAAGTCTGTGGGAGATGAAGAAAGAGATATATCTCTTGAGTCTTTATAGGTTTGTGAATTTCCATAGAAACCAAGGCAACACTTACTATCTTTAGGCTTGCTGTTAAAACCCAGATGGTAATTGACTCAAAGGAATGTTTAGTGGTGAACCTTTAAAGGAATTCTACTCTTTATGTTGTTGATTGTGCTAAAATGCACAAAGCCTCAAGTCTTGAGGATCATCTAGCACTAGCAGCTCAGACAGACTGGAGTTGAATGGATGAAGGGGGAAAACATCCGTCATTTGTCAACAGACCACATTATGCATGAGAAAGTAACTCTATATGTAATATGAAACCAGGGGTTTAGAAAGCCCAAATTTCAGAAACTGCTTAATGCTACAGGGAAGGCAGTGAAATCTGTTCTTGGGATATTTACAATGATGGAATTCTAGATCTATGTCCTGAAATAAGAGAAATATGAGTTGCACTAGAACAAATCACAAAATGTGTGAGTAGTTCCATTTTGTACATGCAACAACCTTATTTTGGCTTCATATTCTCCATTTTGAAGTGAAATTAAAGAGTTAATTATCTTGAAAATCTAACAAAAGTACACCAATGGGTGGCAATTGAAATGGGGTTATTAAGGTGCTCTAATTATATATCTTCAGAGCCGATTAACTTATTAAATATTATCAATTTGATATAGATATAAAATATCAATTTGACCTACTTACACAGCTTACAAGCCATGAAACCTTTTGATAGATGTGAAAACTGTGCAAGTCTCAAACTTGAAAGATGAGGTTAATTGGAATTATGGTTTGAATTAAGCAACAATCAAGAAATTGACTCCAACTGAAATTAATGATCAATAAATATGACAATTTCTGCCAGACATACAGAAGAACTGCATCTCCATTGCGCATCATCTTTCTCTAAGGACTGATTTGTGCTCTCTGGCTTGATGTGAAACCATTTCCAATAAAAAGTATGATATAAACTAGATTTGACTGGAGGAAACAAAAGTGGCTCTCGTACCCTTCAGCATTACCTTTTCATACAAAAGGACTTAAGGTGGTTCAGAAGATCAAGCATGAAATTGAAACCATTGCAGGACCTAGTATTGAACCCTGAAGCCAGTGCACATATGAAAGGGGCCAGTCTACTGTTGATGTCTCTCTAAGGAACACTGTTAGTGGGTGGAGAGGCTCCTAGTCTCCTGCTCCACCTGGTACCCATTGCTTCTCATGCTGGCTTTTATTGCAATAATACGGCTAAAGCACTGAACACAGAACCGATGATGTCAGAGGAGTTTCAGCAGGGATTGAATGTACAGCCCTCTGCTGGGTTTGTCTATGAAACTGGTGGAGTATATGGATGCTCAACAGGGAAATCGGCCCAGAGGTAGAGTTTAGAACCCCATGACTGCACTTAAGCACTAGACCGTGGAGAATGTGAAACACTGTGGCAACAAGTATGTATGGAAATGGTTAAAAACATTGACTAGAACAGTATAGCAATGATGGTCAGCACTCTAAACATATTGTCTAGTATACATTGAAGCCTTGAAGATATAGAAATGTATTACAAATTTTGCTTGTATTTATTTCATTATATATGTTATAATATATAGATGTTGGGGGTCTTTGTAAGAACAAGTCTCTTCCCCCTACTGAAGCTTTCTGAATTCTGAAAACTAGTAGGAAGACAGCAGTGACCAGAATAACCATGATGCCTCATAATTGGAAATAAGATATTGCAGGTATTCAAGAGCGAGCATGTGTAGGGCTTTAAATGTCAGTAAAAGAATTTTAGAATCCATATAAAATTTAACCAGAAACCAGTGCAGTGCTGATAAGATTTGACTGATATGGTCAAATTTTCTAGTTTTAGGAAAGATCTTGACTGCAGCAAAGCTAAAAATGACAAATAATTTTAAAATAATTACAGCGTGTAAACCTATCAATTGCGAAAACTTGCACAAACTCAACCACTGATCACAGTATTTGCTAGGGTTCCCAATTTTGCACTCTAAGTAACCCTAAGCCCTGAGTTCAGGACCATACACTAATTGAAGCATACTGTGATGAATGTGTCTGTTTGATGGGAAACAATCTTCTCTAAGTAGGCAGCTACTCTGGGTGTTGACTCTGACTTTTGGAGCAATTTACCCTATTTGGGCAAAGTATTTCTTCCCAAATCAAGAGTATTAAGAAGAGTTTATCCTGCTTTTGTTGGAGTAATTGTCTCTACTGTCCAAGCAATGCATTCCATTGTTTACCATGGCTGTGAGGAATTGATAGATTTCAGAGATAAGAGCATTAGTGAGGTCAGTATGTTGGATGATAACCACCCACCTCATCTCCAACTCCCTAACTGATCCCAAAAATATTGGATGGAGCACTATCATTCCAGATAACACAATTTCACTGCTCCACAGCACAATGCCGGGGGGCTTTATACCCCTCTATCCCACACCTGGCATTAGGCATGGTGTCAATAGGTTCATGTTTATCTGCTCCAGTGAGTCCTATTTTATTGGGACTGAACAAGCTGTGTGTGCATTTGCACATCTGTGTCAGCAATGGCTGAAATTTCAAGAAGCTGAATGCAGGGTCTGCAAACATTTGGTCATATAGCATAACTTGCACTATAACATCTTAAAAGACATTGAACAGATTAATTTGTTTTCATGAATATTCCCAGGTTTACTTGTAAAACTTGCTCTAACAGTGACCACTTTGTTATTGTTTTCAAATATAAAACTAATAATGAATGAATTCAGCTACATTAAGTTACACCCCAGGTTGACACAGGCAATTAAATGCACACAGACCACATGTTTAATCCCTGTAGTCCATGAGGAATGAAATTACATTTCTAGTTACCCATGGAGCACTCAGCACTCAACCAACACACCTTGGCAAGAAGTGGCAGTGTTCTGTTTACCGGAAATGACCGTCCACCTGGTGGACTGCATCGGGCACTAAGGGGCTTCACTATGGGAACTATGGGAACCCATATCCTTGCATTCACTAAAACACACACACACACACACACACACACACACACACACACACACACACACACACACACACACACACACACACACACACATTTAAACATTTATTTGGTTACTGTTATAGAATCAATATCTATGATATGTAGTGTATTGTAATTTATTGTGAATTCCCCGTTCCTAGTTATTAGTGGAAGCATCTGAGATCTACTGTCCCAATTTGGCTCTAAATTACCTTAAATTGGATAGTTCACCTTATTTTATCACACCGAAGACATAAATATGCAGTTAAGCATCTGAATCTCTGCAAACCTGTGGGAAATCTGAATAAACAGATCCATTTCAGTTTGAAATAAAGGAGTGTGTTACAAATTGAATTGGCTGGAGTGTTTTGGGAGAGTGGCGTTTTCAGGTCGATCATAATGATTTCAATGAGGCCTCGTAAATTTGTTGGATGAGGAAGGCAGCCTAGTGAGGCAGCTACAGCACTACTGCAGATGTTGCTGCTGGGGAGATGCCACCACGGCCTCTTCCTCTTCCTAACTTGGTAGTAAAGGCTCAGCACTGGAGCTGAAAAAGGGAGAGGAGATGAGAATGTTGAAGCTTCTCAATGAGCAAGAAGTGCGCACACACACACACACACACACACACACACACACACACACACACACACACACACACACACACACACACACTTCACTGTGCCAGCACACATCTGTGCCTGTGTGTTGACGTAGCCGGGAAGTGCAACCCTTTCCCATAATTCCCTCCGCAGCTCCCTCCACTATGCTCATTAGCTCACTGGGCCTTTGTAGCCAGAACATACTTCCCACTACGGGTTTGTCACGGATTACACGCCGAGAGAGAACCCAGTAAAATGAAAGAGCAGCAGACTATCAGCAGCAGGGGGAGGGCTGGGAGCGGCAGCAAGCACCATGCACCATGACGCAAGGTGTTATAAAAGCCAGATGGCCGCCTTAATGCTGAAAATATGTTCTGTTTTTGTTTGTTTGTGCTTCAGAGCTTCAAACATTTAGGAAAACAGAGCCAAAGTTGAGATATTGTATTTTATTGCACCAAATATTATTACCATCAAACATTCTCTGGCCCACGCTGAGGGCTACTAGGGAAGTGAGTGGTTTATTTTGTACATCCCAACAACTAAACTTTTACACTAAAGTTCTGGGCACGGTCATCCGTTTCAAAGCTCGCAGCGTTTCATAATCACACTTTTATATGCCATTATAAAGCCTGTTTTATGACTGTGTTATTTTACTCTCCCAAGCCATCCAGAGTTTTCTCTCTGTTAATTAAGAACAACATTTTTTGGAGAACTATGTGATTTGGGTATTAATGCCAACACTTTTTCTGACCTCCTTTTGGTAATACTAGCCTGGTACAAACACTTCTTTAATGTAGATTCAGCGCATTATTTTACAGCTTAAGAGAATGAAGCCATGTCTGCTAAACATGTCAATTAATGAACACTCTTTCGCTGACTGCAAACACACTCCAGAACTAGGAGGGCGGCACGTATTTAGGAAATAGCTCCAGTCGGAGGAATCGAATCCATCTATGGGGAATATCCCAAAATAAACCCCTCAGTTCTCCCATATCGGGCCTTATATAAATAAGATATCACCACAGGCACAAGGCACCATGGGAAATAGCCAATCCAGTCCTGTAAACATCAGCCAATGACTTCTGGCAGGCTTGTACTCTCTCCAGAGGCCTGCGGGGGGAGAAGGGAATGGGGGGTGGGGAAGACTAAGGGCTGGAATTCATAAATAAATCACTTTTTTAGGGGAGGATTATGTGTACACAGACCCCTTTAAAACCTCCATCCCCCCCACCCTCCCCTCACCAAAACAAACAAGGCGAGGCAGAAATAGCAAATTCTAAGCACCACTACAGGAAATTATTTTAGCTTTGGTAATTTGGCCACTTACTTCACTAGCGTTTGCATTTACAGTTAAACCTAGACCCATTTAACCCTCCCAAAGCCCCAGAAAACATTCACAGACACCAGCACATGTGCTTACAGACACACACCATGTCCTGCCTACAGTGCCAGCAATAAAAACACATTAGCATACAGTTAACTGTTATGAAGTTAGAGTTAAGATTGGAACACATCATTTTCCATCATCCATTATGAAAAGGTCAAGTATTGCGAAAACAATCTGACATTTATGATAGTGAACAAGTGGATGATGCTATTTGAGGGTCTTTTGTAAAAAAAAAAAACAAAAAAAAAAAACAAACAAAAAAAAACATTAAAAGTGCACCTTGTTTGTTAGCACTTGTTTTTGGGCTCCTTATATCATTAACCCGTTCCCAGAGGAAACCACTCTGGCTCTATTTAAACCCACTTATCCTGGCCCTTCCCGTAATCACCCTCCTGAGCAAACACAGGGGGGCAGAGAGTGCTATGTTTGCTGGGCCATCGTGGGGAAGGGTGTTAGCGGTTTGTCCCCAAAAACAGTTGCTTGCTCCATCATACTAACTATGATTCTGTGATTCGGTAATGGAAACTACAAGACAAGACAAGGGAGCCTGCAAACCACCATTGCCAGAAATATTGCACAACAAAAAACAGACACAGCCTCTGTCTCTGTGTCCCTGACCCTGATGGCCTACAATGAAGGGCCACAGAATTCTGAGAGAACAAGTTCTGATCACTGTCAGACTAAACACATAGCACTTTGGAATGGAAACCTGAGCAGTATACTGTGATATTTCAGTTTTTCAGGGGAACATTAATGCTTCTGCAGTATTAGATGAAGCCCAGTTCCTGTAAACATGGCAAGGTTGAACAGTCAGTAGGTGTGTTTTTGTTTTTCCTTTTCTTTTTAAATGAGTGAAGTTGAGTGGGGATTCCAGAGTGGGCATGAAAAGGGTTAAAAGTATGCATGTCTGTGGGCTGCATATGTAGCTGTATATGTATGTGCACAGAAAGGGCTGCTCCACCTCTGCATGTTCCACTGAGAGAGAGAGAGAAGTGGGGCAGGATGTTACTTTCTCCAGTGCAGTCTCTCTGTCTCTCTCTCTCTCTCTGCCATGTTGACTGTAATATGTTTAAACATATGATCATTTGATCTTTCTTTTAACAATATCGAGAGAGGGGGTTTGATATAACTTAAGATAAATAAATAAATAATAATAAAACTAAACTTATGTAACTTAACATAACTTAGAACACCTCCACATTTATAACGTCTTCAAATATCACAATTAAATCAGTAGCAAATGATTAAACCATCGTTAGAAAGGACTTTGGAGAAGACTTTCTACTTAAACCTCAGACATTAGCTTGGTTTGTTCTTGATTGTTGAAGTGCATGGTATAACCCTCATGAGATCCAAAGAGCTCTCTGATGCCTTCATAAAGAAGGTTGTAGATGCATAATGGTCTGGAAGGGGTTTGAAAAAGAGATCTCAAAACAACAAGAAATCAGCCATTTCACTGTCCAGAAAATAAGTTACAAATGGGTAACATTTAAAACATTTGCCAATATGGGCAGATTAGGCCATCCTGGCAAGTTCAGCCCAAAAGCAGACCTCAAGATGAGTAAAGTGTTGAATAATCCTAAAATGTTGTCATGGGACCAGGTAGCACTTGCCACAGTTGATGTCAAAGTGCATGCAACTACCATCTGAAAGAGACAAGAACAAGACAAGAATACATTTTTGGCAAAGTACACCTACACAAGGACTGGAACAATGTGCTTTGGACAGATGAATCCAAAGTTGAAGGGCACAGTAAGAGAAAATATGTTTGGTGGAAACCAAGTACAGCATTTAAACAAAAGAACCATACCAACTGTGAAGCATGAAGGTGGAAATGTCATGGTTTGGGGCTGCTTGGCGCAGCAGGGCCTGGAGAGCTCTTCATCATGAAAAACACTATGAAATCTTTATTGTATGTTAGGGGGCTTGAGGAAAACGTGATACCATCTATAGATCAATGCTGAAACATCATACAGCTGAAGGAATTCTGCATGGAGAAGTAGGAGACTCTCTAGTAGTCGATGTCAGAGACTGGTAGACAGTTACAGAAAAAATCGAATGAACATTATTTCAGGCAAAGGATGTAACATCAGCTGTTAGGACATAGGGTGTCCTACTTTTCCTCACATTAAACTGAATTCCTATTAATCACTTTTTGCAAATAAACTTTTTCACTGGACTATATATTTGCATTCATGAAACTAAATGAACTAAATACATGCATGTAGATTAGTGATATTACTTCTAATAATAATGAAAAATGAATTAATTGATTACAGTTATTAAGATCACTTACAGAATCTATGTAAACAATTAAATAAAGTAAACAAGAAATGATTGTTCAATCATGCAAAACTTCATATCTTCACAATGGCTACAGGTAACAGAAGAAGGAAAAACTTTCTTACTTACTTTCAATGGAAGTCAATGTACAAATGTAAAATTTAAGCAAGTTTAAAGAATTTCTATTATTCACTACAATATTTTTGAAACAATGTAAAGAACAACTGTCAGATTCACATAAAAAAAACCCAGCAAAAAACAAAGATATGCATTAAGAAGTCATCCTTCAGTAGCCTTAGCTATGATAGAAAAGCTTATATCATCAAACAATATTTGACTTGAAAATACTGGAAATGATGCACATCCAAAAATCTCATAAATCATAGAGTCATAACACTTGTTTCACTATGACAAATATGGCAAAAAATAATTAGGCCATGAGCAGAGTCTGAAATGAGTAAATGGTGTTATTTGGAGAAAAACAAGTGCTCCTACATCTCTGCAATAAACTGGATGACCCACAAAGGAACGCACCCAAGACAGTAACAGCAGGCCTGGCAGGTTCCTGAGCGATAACTGTGTCATAAAAGATCCAATGCTAACACTTTGTGTACTAACAGCCATTGTGTCAGAGGGAATGGTTTGTCTCTTTCCACACCATACTAGGCCAATAGTGTCTGGGCTTAGCTAAGTGCACCAGCAGACTCAGCATAAATACACTTTGAGTCACACTTTGTTTGCCTAAAGACAAAAGGAAAGTACAATCTCCCATGCACTTCAGCTCTTTTATGTGGTCCTTTTTTATGCCTCCAGCTGAATGGTGATGGTGATACATTATAACTTTTTGCTTGGAGCCTTAATCTATATGAATGTTGTTTCTTAAACTCTTTAATCAGTACACTGGCACGATTTTAGTACTTGTGAAGGACTTCAACTGGGAGCTGTTTTCGATGTGGCTTTTGCATTACTAATCACTGATAATGAAATGTAATTGAATGTTTATGCACTATATTCCAACTCATTTACTCATTTAACTCATTACTTGATTTAGTTTATTATGTCCAATATATAACAATTTCTCTGTTTTTTTAAAGAGCATATCAGTTTTATGTCAACAGATCAGTTTGAGAAGGCGTTTTCCTGTAAAGCCCACTCTGAACTTAATTTGTTCTTTCTGTTACATCAATTCTGCCTGCAGCTGTGCAGTGCTTCCGCAGCTCAGAGGCTGTTAGCTATGGGCATTTCCCAGACTTCTAGGCTAAGGAGAGAATACATTTTTACATGAATAACAAAAAATATTTTCTCAGATTGGTCACCGATACATTGATTATTTGATAGTCCTTTTTAATTGTCATGAATTTGCACATTTAAACTTGATTGTACATTTAAACATAACAAGCACAATTTCTGCCATATTGTCACCCTTTTATTGGTCCATTCTTTATGACATTTCGAGTCAATGTAAAAAGCAGCTGCCAGATTCACAATAAAAAGTCATGATACATAATAGTCACGATTCTATAGATTATGTTTTTATTTGTATTATTTTCCCTTGTGATATTCTGTTTTTATGATTTCATTATTGTTTGTTTATGCTGTCCCTGATGCATAGGCAGGAAATGACCTTACTTCCTGAAACAAAGTCTGTTGAGAGCAAGTCATCTCACATACTGACTACTTTACCTCAGACAGACGTGACATACTAAGCTGTTAGCTCTCTGCTGATGAAGAATGTAACACTGATTTAATAATTAGTTCCCTTTCAGAAACAATGTATAAAAACACGGACTGTGTGTGTGTGTGTGTGTGTGTGTGTGTGTGTGTGTGTGTGTGTGTGTGTGTGTGTTCTGTCCTATATCAAGCAAAGTTCATCCATGTAGGTTGTGGTGTTCGGGAGATGTGCTCGTGAGGTGCTAACCTCTTTGAGACGTAAACAGTGTACAGCATACAAGCACATCATCACTGACTCATTCCTCACAGACTACACTCTACATGTGACCTCAATGCAGGCCTGTGAGAAGGAGAGCAGACTGAAGGATAGAGTGTAAGAGGAAGGAAGAGATAGAGAAAAAGAGTGACGTTTTTAGGAGACAGAACGTGAAAACAGCTACATTGTGAAGCATTAAATGAATATTCATACCATAACGGCAAGATTCACTGGATGACTCATAGTGATGGTACTCAGCAGTAAGTAAACAGTACCACTGCATGCTTGTCCGTGGCCTGGAGTGAGAGTGGCCCGGAAAGTACCAAGAAAGCTCCCTCACTCATGGGGAAATCTCTCCCTTCAGGAGACATTCATCTGTTTAGATTATCTGTAGTGCTGGCTTGTACTGAAAAAAAAACCTCTCTCAAACAGTACCTTTATAATATACTAATACATCTAAAAAATAAAAATAAAAAATAGAATGTTGTAACATTGTAGGTAAGAAGGAAAAATGTCATTAGGGGTCCAAGCCCCAGAGGTGCTGGAACCCTATTTTATTTGCTCACATTTTTCTTTCCTTCTTACTCTTTTTGACATTTTTTGACCACAAACATGGAAAAGACACTGTAAGACATCCAGACATGAAACTAGGAAGAGAGAAATTTTGTACAAAGATCTCACCATAACACAAAAATCACACCAACTGGCCTAATAAACAGAAATAGTTTTCTTCACCTTATCCAGGTAACTTTATAGTTCCAGCCACAACTCCTGCATCATAATTGGCAAAATATATGAAACCAGTTAACTTGCACCAGACAAAGATATTTGGATCAGTATCTATGATTCTGATGTTATATAAAAATAAAAAAAAGAAAAAAAAAGAAAAAAAAGGAAAAAAAGAAAAGAAAAGGAAAACATAGCTGGAATCACATTTTAGCTGATATTTACATAAACATGTAAAAGGTACATAAACACAAAGTACACATAATTTGGCTTCTGGTTCAGGAATGGGTCACATAATAATATGTGTTTGGATCCCGATTATTGCTGCTCGCAGCCATACTTTCCATTTGTATTAATTAAATGTAAAGTGAATATTACAGGCCTTGTTATATATTTTTACCTCAATAACAGCTCATACAACACTGGAAATACAGTTTTTTAAGTTATTAGAAGGTTTCATAAGATCAAACAGAATCGGAAGTACAATATATAAATTTCATATTAATTTATACACTTAAGGCTTGATTGGGGCTCCTTAACCATGAATCAGTGATGGACTGGCCATCAGGAGAACTGGGAAAAATCCTTGTGGGCCGCTGAGAGGGTGAAGAGACCATTCCTGCCCTCAAGCCTCTCTCCCAAAACCAATCACAAAGTCTAAAAATCCAGGGCTGAAATAAAATCATGAATTACTACATCAATGCAGCATGGTATGGAGGCAATCAGACTGTCAAACTACTGAGATGTAACTGAAACCAAGGTAGCTCTGATAATAGGTTTCAGCTAGTCTTTATTTCTGGGTCAGATGTTTCTCATCTTCCTCTTGACAATCCCCCACAGATTCTGTATAGGATTCAGGTCTGGAGAGTTGGCCTGCTGATTATGCATTGTAATTGCATGGTCAGCAAATCATATGGTAGCATTTTGGCACTGTGGCCAGGTGCTAAATCCTGCTGAAAAGGGACATTGCAATCTCCATAAAACTTCTCATCAGTTGGAAGCATGAAGTACTGTAAAAAATGACAGTGCAGAAACCGTGCCTCTACACTTTGGATGCACTGACATGAGCCTCAGGCATCTCCTTGTAAAGCTCACTCAAGTTCTTGAATCGACTTCTCTTTTCAATCCTCTCATCTGCTTGTGCAGTTTTCCCCTTCCATCAACTTATCATTAACATGCTCTCATACAACACTCTGAGAACAACTAGCCTTTTCAACATCGACCTTTTGAGGCTTAGACTCTATATGAACAGTGTTGATGATCATCTTCTGGACACCTGTCATGTTAGCAGACTTCCCCATGTCTGTGGTTGTGTGTGCGGAACAAGACATGGTATTTATATTGTTTGAATATTATTTTATGGCTATGAAATAGCCATTCATGTGTAATGTATATAAAATATGACAGCTTACCCATTAGAATTAAATTCGGAACAAAAATGACCTTTCCACATTATTTATATTTTTTCACATACATTACTGTAGAAGCATCTGCGGTATGCAGGCAACAAACATTCATATGAACACAAAACAAACAAGTAAAAAATGGTATGCATATCATTACTGAATAAAAGACAAATACTTACAGATACAATATGAATTTGTCTAATGGCAACTCTACAGGACAGGTGAAAAATGTCTTAAAATCAATTAATTTTGAAGTATTTCTATTGGTGCATTCTTCATGAAATTGAGATCCATTTTACAGACCAACCCTCCAAGAATTTCAGAATGTAATAAAAAAGATTGTCCTTTCTGAAATGAGGTCAGAATTTCTCTGCTGTGTTTGGTTTGGCTCGTAGCAGATGACAAAAGCCATGGAGTATGTTTAGCAATAGCGAGATGGGCTGGTAAATAAGCCCGATGGGACTGGACCTCTGTGCTGTGCTTTGGCCTGGAGGGACAGTGGAATGATTCACAGTGACTGACACCCCCCCCCCTCCCAAAAAAAGAAAGAGAGAGCTCATGGCCAGGTCAGCCTGCCTCTCATTGCCTGATAACAGAGGAGACTTGAGGACAAAGGGCAAAGGTCAAGTTACAAAGTCTAGTCCCATTCATAGAACAACACACACAGACACGTACAGGACACATACAAGTCAACATGTTCAATAAAAACACTTAGTATTTCCTTCTCTCTCATTATCTATGTCTATATTGGACGACTTCTTTCTATTCAAAACACATATTGACACTAGAAACATACAACCAACTTAACCAGCCATGTGGGAGGATGGCAGAGACGACAGACCACACAAACGTTGTGACGATAATGTCATGTGCACAGGAAGTGAAGACGGAGGGGAGTTCTTGCCGACCGAAATAGAACACAAACACACAAAATAGGATCAGTTCATCGCTTCAGTCATGTTAATCAGGCTTGCTGCGGGCAGCGGTTGTCTTGGAAAACACCTAAAGAATCAAAACTGTTATCAGAGCCACACATTTATTTCAAACTTGTCTGATTTTAAAGGGGGGTTCCAAAACAGTGTAGGAAAAAAAACAGTTTGGTAACAAAAGCCATATTAAATGAATTAACTATTAACTATTGATCTATTATTCAGTTATCTTAAAGCTTATTATTTAGTATTGGTTTTAAATCTTCCTGCTACTTTGAAACTGAAACTCTTGTAGTCACAAGAGTGAGAAGTTAAATTGTGAGTTCCCTTTCAGGCTTTCAGGGTTTAAGAAATGTAAACAGTTGATAATCATTAATCTTTTCATAAGCTGAAAATAGCTGCAGTATTGCTACTCACATTTCCACATGATCCACTGCATCTGAAATGTATTAGCATACATTGCATATCTGTGAAAAACATACAAGAGAACATTCAATCATGTACCAATGATGGTTTTATGCAAACGGGTCATGTCATATTTTTATGTGTCTTATTTTTTGTGTTGTTTTATGAACGAAATGAAAGAATGAAAAAAAATACTTGAACATGACCACTTCAGTGATTTCCTCTGGGTCCTCAAGTTTCCTCTCACCTCCCAGAAATACATGTGGTAGGTGAACTGGCTGTGCTCAGTTGGTGGTTGGATGGATTCTGTTTCTATTATATGGATTTTTTTAAATAAATGTTTTGGAAGAAACTGAATGCATTACAGTCTATTATGGTGTGTCCAAGCCCTTTCCTTACTGACTGAACCACATATACCTATAGTTACCAACATATATATCAGGCCATATTGGGTCCACTGTACAGAGGAAATTCTTTCTGAACATAATAATGAAGGACAACATTAGCAAAAGCTATCATAGAAACCAAAGACTATCACACTCATTCAGTAGTGGACATAAACATCTTACAATCTTGCTTATTTCATCTTCAGTAGCTTGCATAACTGTTTATCCTATTTAAAGTGAGCCATTTTTAGCATGATGATGTTTACGCACTTGTCTGTGGCATCACTTCCCACATGTAGTTTTCTATTATGTGTCCATCCAAACAAAATGCAAAGTGCATCCTTGTGTTGACAAATTAATCCAATGACTGATTTTAAGATGAGTCACAGAGAGAACACAGAGTCAGATAGTAGTGCTTGGATAGGTAGAAGTATGTATTTTGTTTGCAAGTAGACATTTTCTATACTACATTCAATTCATTTTTGTAAATATAAATCCTTTAATAGTATTTATTATACATTAATAATGCATGTAATTCAGGGAAATACAAACAGAACCAGGCCGACTGATTTAATTAGGCCTTGTTTAGGCCTCAGCACTCTTGATTATCTGGGAAAGTACCAAAAATGTCAGAGGTGCAATCACACCAAAATATAACATTTTGTGTTTTACCTTTTGTGCAGATTAGAAATATCACAAATATCTTTCTCCTATATTTATAGATATCTCTAACATTTTCAAAACCAAAAAAAATCCCAACAACTGAAATATGATGTGTGAAGTTTCTAGCTGGCAGACATGCAATACATTTTAACAAGGACTGCCTCCTAACTGGATGTACAGCATCTGACCACATTTTCATTCACAAGTTACAAATATCAGTGTTTAACTGGGATGAGCTGGGAAAGATGAGACAATTTAAACAAGTACTTGGATCTTCCAATGATCAATGACGGATCAATAATCAGTGTGTTTACACTGCCTCCAAACAATTTAAAAAGCCACCATTCAAAATATTTTAAAAGACTCAGGCCTAAAAAAATGCCTCGAAGGAGCTACAGAGTTCACTGGCTGGAAATGGAGTAAAGGTGCATCAGCCTGCAATATTAAGAGTACAGTGTAAATCTGGCCTGTATGGAAGGGTGACAAGTAACAAGCTATTACTCAAGATAAAAACAAAGCATGGGAAAGCAGAAAAGAAAATATGATCCAGCTAAAATGTGGGAAAATATTTTGTGGTCAGATGAAACCAAGATTTCAATTCAAAGCACTGTGTTGCACAAACTTAGTACTAGCCAAGTCTTGTAGACTTAACCCCACAGTGAAGAATGGTGGTGGTAGTATCATACTATGAAGCTGCAACCAGTATTTTGGATTAGTAGGATATAGTATTTTGAAAAAGCCGAAGGAAGAATGGATTGGATGAAATGAGAGGGATATCCAGATGACTTGCTTTTGTCTACTTAGAAATTGAAGCTTTGGAGAACAGGTACAAAAAACGAACTTTTCCAAAATTCATTCAGAATCATTTCAGAATCTTCACGTAAAATGATGATAGGTAACTGAAGGTAACTAGGAACAATAACACAACATAATAATAACAATGACATGAACAAATTTGTTCTATATACTATATATGATGTGGAGTCACATAGAAATCAAATAGTTTGTAACTGTTAACTCTAAATGATATAGTAACTGTTTGTAGTGTTGTATCGTAATTTCCCCTATGACAGATTTGTAACAAGTGGAGTTACAGAATCAGTTATTTAGTTACACTGTATAGCATCTGCCTGGATACACAAGGGCACTTCACAATTAAACTCAGAACACACCAGCAACAAGTGGCAGCCAATCATGCACAAAGTACTCAGTGTACTACTGGAACAACCAGGAGGACTGCATTGAGCACTAAGTGGGATCACCGAGGACAGAGTGCCAATCTATATTTGGGCATACAGACCCAATTTACCTGATATCTTTTTTTTTCTGGGGGACTAAGTCCACGGAGGAAACACGCTGCTCCCAGCTGATTGGTGTTGTACTAAAACTATGGCATCTACATAGCATAGTCCTGAAATATTAAAACCAACATTATCTAAGCACTATTGCACTAGTTTCATTTCAGTGCACTATTATATGTGCACTAGTATCATGGTAAATGCACTAGTATCATTGCAGCTGTACCTGTAACAGTAAAAAGATTTCCAGTCTTACTGTATATACAAGAGCATACTTGTTACATTACTGTACTGTGTTTTTGGTGCTGCATTGGAAGAGAAATGGTCTGAATGAGTAACATGTCAGTGTAGTGTATGGCTGTGTTCATTGGGGATGCACAAGTGAGGAGACAGTCATATCTCCTGTTGGAAACAGGTCAGGAAGGAAGGAAGGAAGGAAGGAAGGAAGGAAGGCCCACCCTGCCACCTTTGGAATGCTTCTGCAGGGCTATCCTCTCTCCATTCTACCCTCTTCCTCTCTATTTCACTGCATTGTTAAAATGGTGGATTTCAGTTTAGTTTCACTTCGTTTAAGGATGCTCTTGTTTCATTTTCGGAAAACCTGATTTTTCGTATTTTAGTTATTGAGTATATTTTAGTATTATCATCAGTTGTGGTATGTGATAGGTCTTGTTGGTTGCTACAAGTATGCAGCGGTCAGTATCTACCCAAGTGGTCCAAGGAAGGACAACCAGCGACTAGGCACCTAAATCTAGAATCATACTTGCTGTTAACCATCTGCACACATATGCATTATGACTGCCATGTCTCATACTCAAAGTGAAGTACACACAAAAACACTAACCAAATGCCAAGACGTTTAAAAGAAAGCCTGTGTGACCAAGTTATCAATTACAATCTACCTGCATCTGTACAATGTGCTTATTTTCATACTTGGTCATTTCTGGTCTGGGCTCTAGTGGAAGCATGCACTAACACAAGTAGCACAAAGTGAACATGTGGCTTAACAGCAAGCATGTTTCTAGCTTAGGCTCATGATGATTTGATCCATGGATGCCCCAACACATATCTTACAGGACGTCTGCTGCTATGTCTTGGTGCCAACCCACAAGACCTCTGAAGGCATCCTGTGGAGTCCTTGCCTTGAATGGTTAAATTTGTCAGCATAAAGGGGACCTAATTAATTTTATGGCTGATTAGTATACAAAACTATGTGGTTTACACTTCTAATGAACAAATCCTATATATTGCTTATACTGACCAAAGTGTCCTTCCTCAGAACCTGCTTGCATTGTTCAGATAACACTATTCACACTGCCTTTTGTTATTATTTTTCAGTATTAGTTTACTGTTTTAACTCTGTATGCTATGGGCTAGAGATCCTTAAATCTTGACACTTTCACGTCCCATTCAAAAACTAGTTCTTTAACAAATCAACCCAATAGAGAATTCTCAAGGCAACTCTCTGAAAAACTCTTTTCTGCATCTTTATTTTTATAAGTGTAAAGAAATAAATAATCATCTGGTGGACTTCAACTCCACCAAGTACAGCATGCCGAGATCCACCTCCACCCTACTCCTCTACTCTACTCCCCTGCTCTCCCGCCTTTCACACTGACAGCTGTCTCTGATTAAGGCTGTGAAAAATGGGGCAGTCACGCCAGCCATCTCCCCTGCAGCATTCCTGCAGCATGACTCCGCACTTTCTCCCTAATGGCCATTCTCCTCCTCCTCCTCCTCCTCCTCCTCCACCTCCTCCTCCTCTTGCTCTCCCTCTCTCCTCCACTTTTACCAACTCCTGTAACTTCTACTTCCTCTTACTGTTTGCTTCACTTTACTTTCTTCAGATAACTTTTTCTCTAGCACTTCGAGACTCCTTCTACTCTACACGAAAGAAAAGGAACAATGGCAGTTTTGGGGAAGGGGCTGTGGGGAGTTGTGAAAATATAGTTAGGAAATTACAAGAATTGCTAAAAAGAAACCAGGTCACATTGTGGACAGAGAGAGAGAGAGAGAGAGAGAGAGAGAGAGAGAGAGAGAGAGAAAGGTGTGGGGTGTCTAAATGTGTGCGAAAAAGTGAGAGATATTTGTGGGCCGCATGAATGAGCGTGGGAGGGGGGAGTGTGAGATTTGTGGGGTCCTTGAGTCTGTGTGACTAGAAGTGTGAAGGGTTTATGGGGGTTTTTCAGCATAAGTGAAATGGAAAGAACTGTATATGTATGAGCCAAACAGTTGGTGGAGAGTGAGAGTGAGGGAGAGAGAGTGACAGCAAAACGTCTTCAGGATTGAAACATGCTTGTCTAATCCTTAAGACACCACAGGAACAGTAAACATATGTGGTCTTCTCAACCCATAGAGGAAAACCTAACCTCAAGCTCTTTCCCCCTGCCAGCATATTTCACTTGCAGTACAACCATAGTTACACCACATAAAAATTATCTCATGGTAATTACAACCTGCTTCAAGGGTCTCATTCTTGTGGCCATTTTGCATCGTGTCTGTATTTATTTGTTCAGGGTCTGTTAGTAGATGTCGAGAGAGTCCACGCATTTCCCTGTGCATGAGGCAGTATGCGGAGGGGGAGAGCGAAAGCCTCTGTCATCCAGACTCTCCCAGTGGACGACTGCTGATCCACTTCCAGATGTTTCCTGTACTGTCACTCGCTTCTGCTTATACAAGCAAAGAAAGAAAGAAAGAAAAAAAATAACCACTAACATGAAGATAGAAACACATTCCCTCCATGTCCCTCCATCTTAACAAGCATATCTTAGTGCAGATCATAATCATTGTCACGGATTTTAGCCATTCGGAGTGTTAACGTGTTGTTCTTCTCTTGCTGGCTAGTACAGGCTGAAGTTTTCCTTGGCAATTTTCCCCGTAGCAGCAAGAATGCAGTCTTGCATCTATCCACCACAGATGGGGTATTGAGTAAGACGATAAATTATATCTGTGTGATTGGGCGGTTGAGCTCACAATCAAGCACAGAGATTAGCATTTGCAAAAGCAGTGCAATGAAATTTGTTCTCTCTCAAACACAGCCTCTTTAATGAGGAGTTCAAGGCCAAAGCCATTCATGAAAACAAGAAAAATCTTGATTCCAAATTAGTTTAACGAGGCCTTTCCTGTTGCTTTATCAGGGCTTGTTCACTCAGAACGCTCGTGATGCTGGAATCTTGCTGTTGTGAAGGAATGAGTTGGAGAGGGAGGTTAACCCTGGTAGGCAGAGGCCCTATCGCAGCCTAGCAGATGCCTTGTGTCAGATTTCATAAACAAGAGGGAACATTTTCATCCATCATTCCATTAAATTGGAAGAGCCGGGTGCTTTTAATACGGCTGAGCGAGTCTCACTGAAGCTCAGACAGTTCCAGGGCACTGTACATGATTCCATTTCATCCCTGATAAATTATGAGCACTATCCTTTACAAACACCAGCCCTGCCCTCTTTCAGCTAGTCAAGCTCATGTAGCATTTCCCTCTTTCTCTTCCCCCTATAGCCACAGTTACTTGCATAACTGTGGAAGTCATGAGTGCTCAGATCTGGGTTAAGTAAATAAACAGATACTTGTAGCTAAGAATAATAGTATATCTAATAAAAGATCAGCATTTACCTCAAAGGTTTAGGTTTGTATATGGGTGGTTGGGTCATCTTCCTACCAAAATTGTGGGAGGAAAGAAGTCCGTATTATCCTACTCATTTGCAGGATTAGATAATCCAATACCATATGCTACTCTCAAGATGACATTTAGGAATGCATTCATTTGGTTGGCTAAAAATACAATATATACATAAAATATAATACATACTGCCAGACACGGAGGTGGTGAGAGCCGATCATTGTGCGAATGGTTGGTTACCTGCATCTACACAACCACGTGTCAAACATGTCGCTTAACAGAGAAAGAGATATGACTGACTACAGATAAAACAAATGTCTAAACAAGTCCAAACGGTCACTGCCATCCATTTTTTGCCATCTTTTTTTTTTGTGCACATTGTGTGTGTATTTACAAGTGTGTGTGTGTGTGTGTGTGTGTTTGTGTGTTCACTTGTTCACAGGATGAATGATGCTCCTTTTCCACCAATGTGGAACGGGTTCCATTCTGGGTTCGCAAACCTAATTTTGAACCTTTCAGCCCATTTCCACCAACAAAAATAGGTCCAGAACCTGAAATGTTTGTTTGCAGTGGGAAACAAAGGTTAGTAGGTTTTTCAACTCAAACGTCTACGGGCATGTCTAGTTGTACAGGAGCAATCACATACCATTTGTATCACATGTTGTAGTCTTCTACATCTTCTTATCGCCAAATGTTGTCCATGTTTGCTTTTTGGAGAGAAAAAAATCTGTAACAACACAAATGCTCGAAGGTAGTCATTACGTGCTGTCATCTTACGTACAGAAGACTGAAAGGATGCAGAATGGTTTGCTGAGATCAGTTGGTGGAAAAGGCTTATGGGTGAAAGTCGGAGGTCAAATTCCATCTACGTGCAAAACAGATGGTGATTGTGGTATTTACATTTAAATAGAAATAGCATCCTTAATAATAATATTTTTGAGGGCAGTTTTAACAACTGTTTGTTATTTGTATCAAAAGAAATCAAGAGAGAGGTGTGGAATGTAGAATTAATAAGCACCAGCACTGGACAAAAGGGTCAGCATGGTTATAGAAGAAATCTCTGTCAGCATTCTTGGAAATCATTAATGAACCGTATTTCCAGTAATGAAGAGGATTTTTGTGAAGGAGGTATCTGTGGCCTTGCTTACAGGCCTTGCCCATAAAAGTGGAATCAGGACCATTCGTACAACACAGACAAACACACACCCTCACTGACACACAAGCTACTTGAAGAAAACATCAAAACGTTGAATTTCCACTGATATTTTCAGTCTGTGAAGTACATCTGCCAGTGTGGGAGGTGAGCACTGATGTAATCTCAGCCCTGCAGACTTACCGGGTCTCACCAAACCTATTCTAAAGGTTAAATCCGTTTAAAGGAGGCAATCTTCATTCAGTGTAAGTATGAGTCATTTTAAGAATGGAACCCTTGAACCTCCAGTGAATGTCTTTACAGTGTGGTTACGTTTACTGTATGGGACATAAAAGGTCACGCACAATCATAACAGAAGACTCCATGATACACATTCAATTTTACATCATAATCTTTAAATAAAGTTTACAGCTGACGTCAGTAGGGGGAAGGGGGGCACAGATTAATGCAAAGTAAAAAATAAAACGGACTGACATCCTTTTAGCCATCCTCTTGTATTGCAGGGTCTATATAGACAAAATACATCTGCTCATTCATTGTTTCTTCTGTAATCAAGGGTATTTTTGTTGGGTAGGCTTTCCACTAGATTTTGGAGCATTGCTGCGAGGATCTGATTGCATTCCATGACAAATGCATTAGTGAGGTCAGGACGGTTTCTCAAATACTTAAAATGCAAAACCTACACCATGATGTACACCATTCCCCTTTAAATCATACAGTTAGCAAATTAGCCTTTCTCAGTACAATGTTCATCAGCCTCCAGCTTCATCAGAGACATTATCAGATTTGGAGCTAAATATAACAATGTTATATATATTCAGACAATTTCCTTTTTGTCTCTTAATGTCTAGTGAAGTTTAGCAATTGAGGAGCTGTTCAGTAATGTAGCAAGTCATTTGGGAAGCAGCAGGCTGACCTCATTGTGATCTCTTGGTTCCTGGAAACATCACTGCAGGCCAAGCATATGCAGGCTCACCCCTGATTGTTTTAATTTTAAAACGTTGAATTACTGAGGTCACATATTAAACATATTAATAGCCTTTTCCCCTGCGGTGGGTATCATTTTCATCTGGAAACCATTTTGTCCACTTTTTCATTATTTCAGAACCACATTTGTTGGAGCACTGGACAGCCTGGGTGGTGTTCAGAGTATGGAGCCAGGAACGCCAATAAGAAATAAGTGAGCCATCCAGTGTTTGCAAGTTCTTAATATTCTAGGGTCTTCTGCACACTTTGCTGCTGGAGCCACTGGGAACAACCAGTGGGAAAGTATGCAGACTCAGGAGGGAGATGGATCCGAATAGGTAGTGGTGGGGGATCGGAAGGAGTAAGTGGGTGTAGCACGACTTTAGTTCAAGTGGTGGCTGATGTTTAGCGAATGTGTCCCGAAGTAGAATGTATGGGGACAGGGGCTCATAAAAGACAGATTCTGGGAAAGCCATTTATTTTACTGGATTTCACAGAGCGTATACGCACACAAGGCAAACAAAATGCAAACCAGCACTATTAAACAAGCACCAAAAGAGTTTCCATACACCACTGTCACACAATAGAGACATAACATTGGGACACAGAAATTGACTGACAAAACAGTGTGGGCATGCATGTTAGAGAGGCCTTTGAGAAATGGAGTTGGCTTAGAGGGGCTGAGGTTAGGGGCTTGTATATGCGTGGGTATGCCAGAAACATCCACAGTGGACACACTGGGTGGAGGGCTTAATTGATTCCAGTTTCCTGTTGGCTAAGACATTCTCTCGCTCTTGCTCACTCTCGCACTTTCTTTCTGCCATAACCATATGCAAAAAACCCAATTTTTATCCCGAACAAATAAAGAGTAGTCCCAAAAGAAAAACACAATGAGCAGTGCTGAAGGTTTTTAAACAGCCTTTATTCTCAACCTGAAATACAGCAAAGAGTGTAAATTCAGTACAGAGCAATCAGAATCCTGCTTTACTGCTCTGATCTGGAACAGTTCAGTGTACTGTAGAAGCACAGGGGAACAACGCACAGCAAATGAGCTGATTAGTTCCTTTATGTAACCCTGTGGAATCAACACAGCTGCACCTTAGCCATGCTCTACACTCAGGCCCACAGAGACACAGAGGTTTCTGCATGGGTCTCGGATAACTGAAAGTGGGTAAGCAGGTTCTGTAAGCAAAAATAGGTATCCTCCTCAGATGAAAACAAAAACAGTTTCACACTTTGAGATGGGCCTTCTGAAATGTATCATGCTCAGTTCATCATAAGTCTCTCACTTGATCAAGCCGTGTTTATCTGCTAGTCTGATGATCTGAATGAGCTGTGTGAATGAAAGTACAATAAATGTTCTGACAAGTGTCATAAGACTATCTTGTTTGGTTATGATTCATGCAGGCCTGTTATCTCTGTCTCTCCACAGAAATGAAAAGGAGGCAAAGGAAATTTCAAAGTACGACATGTTCTTTGTGGTCGTCTTATGCCTTGTTGACACCTTCAAGAAAGTCACTTCAACTTTCAGTGCAACTTTGCATTCAGAAGATTTAAATGCACATGGTTTCTCAAAGGACAAGAGCTCATTTACAGAAAGAAAATGGCATGGACACACCACTCTTTTACCAACCAAATATTTTTTTTTATGTCTAAGACAGCATGAATTTTGGCCAGTGCAAAACATTCAAAGTCAATTTCTCAGTGTATGACTGAAACCATTTGTGAAATCAAAATCAAAGGTCAACCATTGATCTTTTTCTGGCAGGACAGAGGCACATGAAAGTCTGTTTAATTCCAGTGCCTCACTCGCTTTCTGGATGAAAACAGAGAAAAGAGCAATTTACGGCACTGCGGTTGCACAACCTCGGCCCACATACCTTCAGCATTGCACACTGGGCTTCTCTTTCCCATCCTAATCATTAATACGAGAAATGACTCGAGGTATGGCATTGCAACAAGGCACTGAGAGGGATATAAAAACCTGAGGTTCACATAAGAACATGGCGAGTTGTCTGAGAAAGGAGTTTTATGTGTTTCTGTTTTTGGCTCGACAGGCTGGAGACACCTGTAGCTTTATTATGGGGAGAAAGTATACTGGCAAGCTGAATACACCTCTGTTGACCACATTTCTTCACCGCTTACTGAAAAAAACAGTAATCCCTGTTCGCCCACGAGTGCATCCTCAGAAACTCTGACACAACATATGAGCACAGATGTGAACGCACACCCTCTCCTGTGGACATAATTGGGACAAATGTGTGAGTGTGAATCAAAAGTACAGGTTTAAGAGCAGAGCTGCTGGGTAAATTGACGATAACTGTAATTACAGCAGCAGAGAGAAACATCAAACTGGCACTTTCAGTGAGAGCAGAGAGTGAGCGTGCACAAAAGAGAGATGCAGTGTGAGGACCATGAGACACAACTAGTCACAAATCATTTCAATCATCTCAGTTAATGACTCTTTTATTAACGAACTAAACCAGATTCATTCAAACACTGCCTCTAAACCCTTCAAGAGCAATGTCTGACAAACCTTGAAAAATGTACAATGCCTAAATGTGGAACCATTTCTCTCACAAGCATTAGCTTCACAAATCATCATCATATCAATCTGGGAGTTTGTCCTTTCACTCAAGTAGCTTCATTCTTGCCCTTGTTTATTGTCTGCCACTGGACACATGGGCCATGTAATTCAAGTCCAGAGATGGCCACACAGGCGAGGTGCAGAGGGGAGGGGGCAGACACGGAATGGAGACAGATGGACTCAGGGCAGTTCTGAGAGAGAATGGCCTCCACTGTTCCTGCGCTGGCCGCCACTTGCAATGCTCATTGATTTTGCCTATGCCGAGTGAAGGGTTTGCTAATATCTCATTTCAGTGGCGCCCACACCGCGGCCATGACACCTGTCCCTGGGTCAGTTCGAAGGGACACCTCACCCTGGGGAGGTCCTGGTTCTGCATCTCAGTCAAGACAAGTCTGTTTCTCTCAGGTCAATGAATTCATTGCTACTGCAATATGATATGGATGTAGTGGCTTTTATGGTCAATTAGGTGGATTTTTATGTATTACGCATTATGTACATTGCGACATATGAATGAAATTCTAAAATCTGATTGGCTGAGCCACATTCAAAGCCTTGTCAAACACATTGTATAAATTTCATATTACTGCATATACCATATACCTGCATTTATTTAGTTTTAAAGAACCACTGACTGATTTATATGTTATTTGGATTTGATAGAGTCCTATTAATATATCTTGCCCACTGGAAGAACTGTTTAACATAATTAGTATTCATATAATTAATATAATAATTATTTGATTATTATCAGTCATGTTAGGCCTTGCTGCTCCTTTTTACTCCTTGTAATACACAGCTTTGAGTGGCTTACTCCTTTATTATGTCTGGATGGTGACATTGTCATGTGTGTGTGTGTGTCATGTTTTTGTGACCACTATGACAATCTGGGTATTAAGGTTGAGCTATGCTGTGGTCATTTGGCAGATTCCACCCTTCCTCTTAGTCTGTGAGGCAGGAAACCTGGTCAGGGAGGAAAGAGACCTGACAATTCACACGCAAATCTCTAACGGCAGACTCCCCAGTGTCAGCAAATTCTATTTCAATAACTACACTCATCGCTCTTTTTGTTTCCCCATATTAAACCTTGACATCTTTTTTCCTCCCTTGGGGTATGAAAGCTGTTACACTATATTAGGTTTATGGTCAGCTGCAACATCCACCATATCTGTAAGCTTCACATGTCTATAAAATGAGGGATGAAGAGGGTTATAATATAATAAGACAGCAAATAAAATCATACGTAAAAACAATCTATTTTTGGTTGCTAAGCACAAAGCCTCAGTTTCATACACTACGTATCAGTAACCATGTCCTAAGTGGATGACCAAACAAACCACATTTGTGTGTGAGTGTGTCTTTCTCTCAATATGAGACATCTTTTAAACATTATGTTCAACAGAAAGCCCCTGGGTCTTGAAGCAAACACAAATCATGGTTCATCTGAAGCCCCTATATAAAAAGGGACAGGGGGCAAAAGCCAGTTCTTCCGAAGAGTTTTCCTGGGAACAGAAAGACTGGAGAGGGCGGGTGGTGCACCACTAACAATGCTGTGGTCAAGCTTTTATGGTCAATTAATTTCTTCTCATTTTAATTTTCCTCCCTCTGAAGGAAGCTCGGCCTGAGCGTCACGAAACAGACAGAAAAGGCCGAAATCAAAGGGTACACATTGCTTGGGATCCACAGTAAAGAGTAAAGAAGTGGAAATATTTTACGCTTCTCTTGTTTAATCCAGGAGGGGATAATGAAAGTGGGCTAATATGACATAAATCTGATTTTCAACAAAACCGTCCACAGCTTGTAATAAATAAAAAATATGCCTAAATTGCACTTCTTTGCCTTGGAGACTGAACAATGTTCCTTTTTAAACACACAAACTGGATAGGATAATCCTAAAATCCATTCGACTTACTTCCATATGGCCTTCTTGCAAATATAAAACAGATTTAATAACTGTAGCATGAACACAAGGGATGAAAGCCTGATAATGTGTAATGGTAATGATGGCTTTGCTAGAGCTGCAAACTCCCTCTACAGGGCAGTAGCATGTACTGCAAAACTGTTTCTGAAAGAAAGCCTTGCTTCATGGTTTAAAAGTTTTTACTGTTCATGTTTACATTTTTATTGCACTTAAAACAAGTCAGATTTTTAATTAGAATTTAAAAATGTTCATAGTGCATAGAAATCATAGTGCTTTAAAATTAAGACTAATTCAAGACTACACAGAATAACGCTCTATTGGACCTGTGATCATGCATTGCTCAGGTCAACTACAGTTAGCAGGTGACAATAATACACATCTCCTCTGCTGCAAGTTTTCAGTTACCTCTCCTTGACTTTATGGATATATGTTTCACTGCCGAGCTGAAGACCCTTTGAAGCCCAGACATGATTTGCATTGCTCTGTACAGTCTACAGCCACGTCTCTTAAACACCCCAGGGGGAGATTACTCCGTCTGGCTAAAACTTGTAAAACTTCTTTTATGTGGAAAAAACCACACACCTTCCTCCTCGCAGTCTCTAAACAGTATGAACAGATGCCAGGTTTCATGAGCTGAAAACAAACAATTGAAGGCCAGAACAGAGTTCAGGTAAGTTGGCTTATGCTTCACTTCTTACAAGTGCCACTTCATTTACAATTTTTTCAAAGGTACAGCACACAAAAGCCCAATGTGAAGCCTTCCACCTCTAGCTGAGCAGAGGTTTAAGGAGGGGAATGTTGTCCCCTCATGCTCACACTCTCACTCTCTCTCTCTCTCTCACACACACACACACACACACACACCCTGGAGTGTTGTAATAAACGTCGACTGTAAATCTTCCCTCTTCACTCTTCCCTTCTCTGGCTTTTTTTTTGTAAACAACTTTGTTTCTTGCTCCCTGGTTCTGCTTGTTCCTTTCGTCCTGCACTAATCAGCCAGAGAATGACAACATACATGTATACATGGCAAGCAGCTGCCCAGTCATTGAAACAGGAGCAGCAAGACTTGTACTGGTCACAATGGATTTGGATAGAGTTTCATTCAATGGGATTTCATACTTTTCACTGCTATTGAGAACCAAAATGACTGTACCAACTTTATGAGGTCACTGGGGTCTTGAATTTCATTCACAGTCACAAAAACATCCTGAAATAGTGATTGGGCCTTCATATGGATATGTATTCACGAGACACAGTATGAACCTTATCTCAAATGAACCACCTAAAATCCTTGGGCCACAAGGTCTGGTTACCCTAGATATCACAGAATGGAGCTCAATTTTACCTGCAGTAATAAGATCAGACTGAAGCTGTGATGTGTGTGCTGGCCCACACTGCTTCTCAAAGGGTTAAATGTGCCTGGAGTGCCGGAAAATCCCATGTGATGTTTCGGGAGAACTATTAAATGCTGACTACATTAATTACACAGCGGATATATAACTGAAGCCTAAGGATACAACTATGGGTTGAGTCTCGAAATAAACAAGTCCCCTCAGCTCAAGTGTTACTATGTGAATAATTTAACACTGAACTAAAACAAGCAACCTAAAATGGTGAACTAGAATTATTCAACTCAAATCAAACAACAGTTCCCTCAGAATATTTGCTCAGTTCAGTGAAAGAGGTCCACTTGCTATTGAGAATCCTACATAGCATGGAAAAGGCTTTGGTTATCGTGGAACAATAGTGGAACATTTAAAAATGGTTCTTTTCCATCACAGAAAGATATTCTTTTTTTACCCACGTAAACATGAAGAATTCTAATGGTTCTTTGAGTTTATTTATTTATTTTGTATTAACTTTTAATTCAACCAGGCAAGCTATTAAGAACAGATTCTGGTCTGGTGATTCCTTGGTCCCGTATAAATAGTCCCGCACCATATTGACAGGTGCCCCTACACTACTAACATAGTTTATGTAAGCCATCTATTGGAATGTTGGTCCAGTAAGGTGGGCTGGCAAGTATATTTCTGCAGTCGGAGATGACAATCAAAGCTGCAATAAGAATTTAAGTAGCCTGAAGAACAACAATAGAAACAAACAAACTTTTAACCTAGGTATATTTTAATTTAGTAACTCTTAGAACCTGAGATCTCCATTTTAGGGGTGGTTACATGCCATTTTCTAGGATTCAGACCTCAGTATTAGAGTAACCTAAAGACATAAGACACATATAATAAACTACCCTATCTAACCATTGTGTGACAAAATATCAGAGAATTCCCACCCCCCTCACCCCCAAAATGTGTTAAACAACTCACTTTAACACATTTCACATCATATGCCATGCCTTTCATCACATCTGTGTTAAAAAGAACATTTACTGTGTTGAAAAATGTGTGTCTGGGCCTTCACACAGGTGAGAGTGCACAGAGTGAGAACCCAATCCAGTTCATCAGCAGAACCAGCAGTGAGTGGGAATGAAGACCCAGCTGTCCCACACAGGTCCATGCTGTATATAAGTGAATGCACAGGCCCAACAGTACATTAATAACAGTATGTCCAACTGTCCCACACAGGCCGGACAAATCCCCGTGCTGTGGGTCAGTGATTGCAGTGGCTGCACTGCTGCTCATCCGGGGTCTCGGGTGCAGCACTTGCTGCCCGCGCACCGAAGCTGGCGCGCGCGCAGGACTGTACCAAAGCTCGAGCCGTGCGAGTTAAAGAGGGAGGGAGAAAAAACTTGATTCATAAGTGGGGAAAAAAAGTCCGAAAGAAACGCCCTAAAACTAGCGACGCACGCGTAGGCTCCTCCTGCGGGTTATAAAGGGAAAGCTCGTCGCGCAGGCAGGGTAGAGGGGTTCTCTGTGAGGGCAAAACGAAACAAAAGGAAAAAAAAGTTCGTACAAGACCCCGTTTAGGGCAGCGGCGTCGCGGCGTAGTGTTTTCGCGCCTTTTCGGTGTTTGATTTCCCCTCTTCGAAGATGACCACGGCTGTGGTGTCGCCTCTGTTCGACTTCAGCGAAGTCATCAACAACAACAACAAGGTATGAAGTCGAGCTTTCAGCCGAGTTCACTTCTGTGACTCAGCTCGGGAATGTCGGGAAAGAGCCGGGGACTGGACGTGGCTCGGGCCGGCCGCGCTTCGTGCGGGTTTAGATTTAGGAGACGTTTGTTGGCTGAAGCTGCTGCAGACCGAGATTTGGGCCCTGCGGCGCTCGCGCTCGCGCCCTGGGCTCGCGAAGCTCACGTGTTCGCTCGCGACATTTTAGCGACCGTTAAAGTTGTTTTTTAAAACGCGCCTGAACGGAGCGGCTAAGCCTCTCACACACGAACAGCGCTCAAACCACACGCTCATGCAGCAAGACCAAACACTTGTCGGTGTCTGACGGTTTTTTTTTTTTTATCCTTTTGAAACTTCTTAAGCCCAACTCTGTTGTGTCCTGAGCCAGTTTAACGCGGCCAGAGAGCTGCAGACCTTTAGCCGCATTAAAACGACTAGAAAATGAGACTTTACTAGACATGAGGGTTTACTGTCTGCCCTGAAGCTTAATCTGGACTCCAGATCGGCTTCTGAGTAGTGTTAATTATCTGGCAACTTCTTCTAACTTTGTTTGGCAGGTTATTTGCTCGATAATTGACTGTTAATTCGGTCTCCACACTCAGACAACTGCTCTTTAACTCTCAGAACTCGAGGTCCACACTCAGGATCAGAGTAACTTACAGGCACGGCGCACACATCAAACGACAGTAACTACCCAGTGGTGGTCTGATGAGTGTGTGATTAATTGTCAGCGAGGAATCCAGCACAGAAAACTGCTCAACCTCCCACAACAGTGTCTGTGGGTTCTTGAGATGAAACCTCTGAACTCCTTAGTGAGCAACAGTTCGAAAAGCCAATGTAATGTAATACCTCTGTTCCCAAGTAGGCTGTTGTCTGGGCAGGAGTCACTGATTGTGGTGCCTGGATCAATCTTTAATAGTCTGTTTGTAATGAACACTTTTTTTAATCTTTGCCATTTGTGTCAACAGTTTGATTTCTATGCAAAGTGAAAAGAGCAGAATGGTAACTTGCTGCGACAGTGAGAGCAAGCAGGGCTATGATTTTGACTATGACTTTGGTGGGATTAAGTTGTCGTCTGACCTCTTGTCATATGGCCTTGTTTGAAACATTTCATTGGGACGACGTCTGTAGTTGTTTTGCCAAAGCAGCCTGTTGTGTTCATTCATCCTCCTGCCCCCACTTACTCAAGCAGGGGTGCATTCCTCTGGTAGGCAACATGCCAAACCAACTGTTCTTGTATTATTAGTCTTGTATTTCCTTATCGATTTGAAATAAAACTAGCTGAATGTTGCATGTAGGAAAGATGCATATCTTTGAGTCTGATTTAATGTATTGTTCATACCTCCTGTCTAAGGTTTCCACACAAGTCAGTGTTTGAATTTGCATGTGGCTTTGATTGGGGTAAGGTAAACTCTGCTCTCATCAATCTCAATGTTTCTCGTTTCTTTGCAGAACAACAAAATGCTAAATTATAATAACAACATACTCAGCGCTCCACACACCATGTCTATGCCCTGCACTGGAGCAAATCTGCCTATCTCAAGCCCCACTGGGAACCTGCTGGACAGGAAGGCTGTGGGGACACCCTCCATTGGTGTGGGTTACCCACGACGGCACTCGGTCACTTTGCCCAGCAGCAAGCTCAACCAGAACCAGTTCTTGAACAACGGCAAGACAGACCCAGCCCTGCTAGGCACAGGGATGGGTAGCACCGGTGGTAGCAACAAAGAAAACCGACTTAGAGATCGCTCCTTCTCTGAGACCGGGGACCGTCTGCTACAGAAGTGTACTGGCCCTGGAGGCCCTGGTGGCAGCCAGGTCAACTCCAGCCGCTACAAAACGGAGCTGTGCAGGCCCTTTGAGGAGAACGGTGCCTGCAAGTATGGCGACAAGTGCCAGTTTGCCCATGGCATTCATGAGCTGCGTAGCCTCAGTCGTCACCCCAAGTACAAGACTGAGCTCTGCCGAACCTTCCACACCATCGGTTTCTGCCCCTATGGCCCCCGCTGCCACTTCATCCACAATGCTGAAGAACGCCGTGGGCCTCCTCCTACCCCATCCCCACTTTCCTCCTCTAATAAGTTGGAGAGACCACGTTTGCAGCACAGCTACAGTTTTGCTGGGTTCCCCAGCTCTGGAGGCCTGAGGGACAGCCCCACCTCTGTCACGCCTCCCCCCATGTTCTCCCCGGATGAGCTACCTGAGTGGCCCAGCAGCAATCCCTTCACATACTCCAGCCAGGAGCTGGCTAATCTCTTTGGCCCCAGCTTGGGAAGTGGCCCCTCGTCTGGTGCAGATCCAACTGCCCCGGCACCACCATCTCCATCTACAACTCCTTACTACTTCAGGCCCATGTCGGAGTCCCCTCACCTATTTGAGTCTCAGTCCAGCCAGCCAGACTCCCTCTCTGACCAGGAGGGTTACCAGAGCAGCTCAGGCGGCAGCTTGAGTGGCTCTGAATCTCCCGTCCCTGACACCACACGCCGACTGCCCATCTTTAGCAGGCTCTCAATCTCTGATGACTAAGGTGTCCAGTGCCAGATTCTTCCATTGCACACAGTAGTAGTAGTCCAAGAGCATGAGGGATAAGTCCCTCTACCTCCTGCCTACTCTTTAGCCTTTTAGAGGCAGTAGACTTCCCTCGTTGTATCACTTAGGCTTAAAAAAAATCAAAAAACAAAAACATCAAAAAAAGATGCAGTGAATTAAGGGAACTTTCGTTTAACCACAACAAGCAAACCCCCCTCCCCTTTGGCCCAATAGCCTGTTTTCTGCCTTGGCCTCATCTCATAGATGCCCTGCCATGACATGTGTGACTGTGCCAAAACAACTAGAGCAGGAAGTGGATTGGTGAAAGGTAAGAGACTGTTGTGCCAGGTACTACTCTTTCAGTAGTGCATAGCAGAGCCACAGGTGGCATGTAGAGGGGATAGTTCTGCGCTGAGGACCCCACCCCCCACCCCCATATAACACCACTCTACTCAAGGACACTCTCCTAACTAGCTGAATGGGTTTGCTAGAGTCACACTTGGATCATTCACAGCTGTTTGATGCTGACCAACATAAAGAAAAAAGGAAACTAAAGTGCCTGGGGTTTATTGAGCAAGTGTTGAGGTGAAAGGACTACTGTCTCTTCCTTTTTTTTTTCTTTTTTTTTTACACATTAGTTTCTTGCAGCCTGATATAGTAGCTCTCACTCTGAGCATTCTTCCACCCTCCTGGTAGATGGCAGACATTAGTCTGCAGGAAGGACTTCTCATGAGGTTGAAAATGGGAGTTCTAGAATATGTTTGGCACATTCTGTTTTTATCATGTGCTACCAGCTCTGGCTTTCTCACAGAACTAGCACAAAACCCTGAGTTTGTGTGTCTCCGCTCAATAATGGAACAACTTTTGCTGTCCCCCACCCCAGTTTCCCCATTGTGGCTGGTCACTTGGTGTTCGTTGGGAAGGGAATGCCTAACCAGTTGTTAAACCTTAAAGACTGACATTCTCCCCCACCTTCCAGTCAGCAGAGGGGAATTCCAGCATTCCCAAGGTGCAGCTGAACTTCCTGAAACTTCACTTCAGATCTCCAAGCTAATTAGCTTTTCCATAGAATCTGCTCAGAAGAGCACTTTGTAATTTCATCACATCCTTCCACCTCTTTCGTTTGACTTATTGTCATTGTTTATTATGGTTATATTATTATTGTTGTTTGGAAAAGAAAACTTTCAAGACAGAAGGTTTTGCTTGTCACTGCTTATTTAACTTATCAAACATATTTATTGGTGATCATATGCATTTTTTTTGTTAATTTTGTTTGTATTTATCTTGATAATGAAACGATAGAATATATTTTCTTTTATGTTAAATTATGATCTTCTGTATTAATCTTAAGATTGTGAAGACTTGTCAACTTTCTTTTTTCACAGTTTAATATATTGTACTACAATTACTTGTTTGAAACTACACTTTGATAAAAATGAAACTTAATTTAAAGCAAAAACAAAACTCCTCTGCGTTTTGATTATTTATTGTAGATTTTCATTCTTTTTTTCCCAAATATTGGACTGCAAAACCATTAGGCCTAATGTTTTCTCCATTATAGATATTTGGACTCACTAGAAAGCTTGACATCATTACATTCATCTTTATTTCTTTATTCAGTCTTCAGTTGTTGCACCCCTTTTTGTTTAAGTTGAGGGAGACTTACTCCTCACATGTAGCATTTTTGTTTTTGTTTTTTTACCCCTTTGTACCAGAGATGGTAGCGGAAAATACAGCACCAGTTTATAATGCTGAACTGTATACTGTGAGCACTAGATATATTGGTGTCAGAATGTCTCAGTGGGACACTTTTCTTTTTAAATCAGAATGTTGTTACTGGAGACAGAAGTTAGTTGAATTCAAGTTGGACTTTCATGGCCTTAAAGCTTCTGCCTTCATTTTGAGTACCACCTGAAGTGCATTCTCTTGTTGCCTTTGTGTTCATTGAGATGATAGTGATGTGATATCAATGCAGGTTACAAAACTTCAGTGTTAAAAGCAGTTCTTCCAGTTACTTTTGTAAATTTGACGAATTGCAGGCAATAACTGTGACCAAACGGGTTGAAAGAATAGGTGTCCTTATTTTATTATTTTTGTTTTGTTTCAAATTGGTTTCTTGGAACACTTCTTCCAGCCCAAGTGTAAAGTGCCTCTTTTTATACATTCCATTGAGCTTTTGCTCCCTGCCTTGAATAATGATGCAGAAGATGCTACAAAATGTTTGAGTAGTTCTTCATTGCTTCCTCAATTGATTTGAATTGAAGATTGAGAAGATTTGGTTAACAGGATAGACACAAAGAAAGTATCTAGCCTAAACTGTTGAATGTATTTTTAAACAGCTTTTGCTGTTCACTACAGTAATTTCTATGTGAGTTTATATAAAATTGATTGCTTTGTTATGACTGATTGCAGTTAAAACCAATAAACCCCATATTTTTCAAAAATGCCTGGAGTGTTGTGTGTTTTATGTGGCTGGCCTGTTTGATCAGCTGAATGGATGCGACTGAGGGGATGGTTGCCTCACTGTTAAATGCTATTAGAAGTATTGGTTAAATAACTAAATAATTGTGTAAAGAAAAATGCTTCTGGCAACTGATGAGTTGACCTCAATACAATCAAGACTTTCTACTAGTATGATTTGGCAAAAAAAGCCTAAAAATCCATGTACAGCATTATAATATGTGTTTGTGGAGATCAGGGAGTTGCTAAGAGAAGCTTTATTATTGGTAGACTGGAGAGGATTGGTGGGGTATTGACCAGAACAAGATCAAACTTCAACTGAGTGTGACTGATTACATAGAGGGATTGGTGGCAGATGTCTCTAGATTCCCCTGAACAACTGATTGATTTATCAAAATTCCAGCGTCCCGGAACAGCCACATATTGACAATCATACTGTCAGAGCTGAAGTCCCAATAAATTCAGAGGACTTGTAATAGTGAGCTTGTTCAAGATTGTCCATCAATTAACTCTGTTTTCAGTTTTTATACACCCACAATATCACACTGCTGATTGCCATTTGTGTCTTACTGATCTAGAACTTAAGAAATACCGTATATAACGGATATGAACTTTTGTAAGCCAATCCACACGGAAACGAGCAGATCTATATGTGACACAGTGTTCCTTTCTCTCTCAGGTGAGCAGCAGTGGAAGAGTTAGCTATCAACCACCACGCTTTCCGGACTATGTACTCTCTCTCTCTTCGAGCACATGCCTCATGCGTGATATGAAACAAAGAGCTGCTTCCTGTTTATGAGGTGCATGCTAAGTCTATGTACAAGCTACACTGATATGCGCACATTAAAAAGTGCTGCAGGATGTGGGTTTACTCTGAAGGTGAAGGGTGGAGGTCTGTGTGTGTGTGTGTATGTATATGTTTCTTCATGTAGGCAAACCTGCAATGCAAAGTCTCCAGGACATGGTGTAGGCCACTTTCCATCACCTGCACAATGGAAAATAGACAGATGCTTAGAACACTGTATGGTAATGACATACAGTAATAGTAACTCCAGACAGTAACTCCAAAGGAGCCAGTATGTTCTCTGTTCGTATAGAAGTGCTACACAGCTGGATTGAGCAATGCATCCTACTTTTTGTAGACTTTGTAATGCCTCTATCAGGGAGTTCTGGACATCTCTGTTTGAGAAGAAAAAAGTAAACAGTAAATTTGCTCATTCTGCTTTTGCTCAGCTTGTGTGTGTATGTACAGAAGTGAGATCCCAGTGCTGATATTAGCCTCACCTGCTGCAGTAAACTCTTGTGTGCATGGGCAGAGAGGTTTTGAAATTCATCTAAAGTAGCATTTGTCAATACTTGGAGGTCTACCGTCTTATCAGGGACAGATTTATAAATCATGGGCCCCTGTTCATGACCAAAAGCATAGGTTTTCATCCCCCCCCACACTCACACACAAACCAGTGCATACAGTCCACACAAATATGCTTCTTATGCAAAAATTACATACATTACTACATTGCACATGCGTTGAATATATGAGAAGCCACATTAAACATACACAATACAGTCTTACTTTGTGCAGCACATATGCATGACATATGCATGCCCTTTTCATGCTCTAAAATTTTTGGAATGCTTCCAGTCAACAAAATCATGCCTCTTGATCAAAAAGAGTTTACAGGCAAAACAAAAGACATTGCCTGCTGATTGTACATAAATCAACCACTCTCTTGAAACATACTGACCATTTGGTAAATGATTAGGAAGTACATCTTACTGTCCATTCCACTATCCCTGGTGAAGGCTGGAAATTTGGTTCTTCTGTTATGAAACATGGCTGTACCTCTCGTACAACAGAACACTTGTCATCTTTTCTCTAATGATTCCCCATAGCACTGGATCTGATGTTTTCTCATACCAGTCATCTATGTTCAATCACAAACTCTGCTTGGATTCAACTGCATCAACAGAAGTGAGATTTGAATGGTTACAAATATAAGTTCATTGCTCAAATAGAAGTTGAGTCAGTTGCTTTGTAATATGAAAACACGGCTATTGGTACCTTGTATGGTACCAATAGTTTCATGTTTATCTGCTTTAGAGAATCCTATTCTGTTGGTAGTACATCTCTGCAGGATCTATGCAGGCTGTGTCTGTGCATTTGCCCATGTGTATCAGCAATGGGATGCAGCTTACAATAACTGCTTTTGTTAAAATGGCTGTTCACATTTGGACAAATAGTTTACTTTAGGTTGTCAAGACAACTTGCAGAATGAAAGAAAATGCTGATACCATCATCTGTGCGGATCTCAGTTAAGATCTGGAGCACTAGGCCATTAGGAGAGCTATAGCATGTCTAGTTAACTTCAGTGAAGTGTGCTGACCAATGTCTGCATTAATAGAACATGTCTGGTAGTCTGGCAAGTCACTGATGAAATTCTTACCACTGCTGTGAACTTTTCTCGGATTGGGCCATCTAGTTCACTCTCCCTGTCACCATAGCCTTCTGGAAGTCATCTCATCACATGTTCTTTTTGTTTCACTGCTGAAAAGCAACCTTCACCCTACAGGGAAAAAAAAAAAGAATGATGGAGGGAAAGCTGAGGGTTGAGGAGAACTTGAAGTATGTGTGGTTTCAAGTGCATGTGGTTTGGGAAATGGTGGCTTGTATCTTTTCTGAAACATTGAGCAGTCTCTGCTTCTCTCAGCCTCAAACCAGCCACTGATACGATCAGCAAGAGAACTTTCAGAAAAGAAATTCCTGCAGCCTCTCTGAGACTGTGTCTCTATACACAGTTGTGTGTAAAAATTGGGGCCCAATTTTTAAAGTCCTTTTAGTGTGAGTAATCAGGTGAGTAGCGGATGAAATGATGTTCTTGCATGTTCTTGTAAACCTTTTAAGCAAGATTGGTGTACTGGTTTTGTTTTGTACAGTTGTACAGTGACAAAATTAAAGGAACACCATAAAAATATTGGGCATCCCAAGAGATCTGAGCCCTCGGATAACTTTAACCAAGGTCTAAGATCTAATTAGCTTGTCAAGGCTATGGCTTGTTCACAATCAATGCTAGTAAAGGCCAGATTAAGCTAATTTCAATTCTCAATGCTTTGTCACAATAATTAGCAGACATAGGCTCTTCTAAACAATTTACTCAAACTTAAGCAAAAATAAAATAGTTGATGCTCACAAAGTCTGGGAAGGTCATAAGAAGGTGGAAGAATGGCTACAAGAGTTTGGCTTCTTCCTTGAAACTTTAAGACTCAAATTCTACCTAGAGAACAATGCTGCTGTTTATCCATGGCAGACTGACAGACACAAATATATAAACACTTTCACAGGAGCTATAAGACTTCTCCCCTCAAACTTTTATGCACTTCCTGCCTCACGTCTCTCTCAGAACATGTGCAGAGCCACATGAAAACCCTGCCCGTTGTCACAAAAAGAGCTGCCGCAAGTCTGTTCCTTTCACAAGTCACACAAATGCAACTCTACAAAACCTGGTTCTTGTCTTGATGTTGATCACACCCTTTTAAAACATAAGGTGTTACAAAGTGTTCACCACATGGTGTAGAAAACTACCTGTCAGGGGGTAGATCTCTTGTTAACCTGGTTTACAAAAAATTATAAGTTTAACCTTTAGAGCCTTTTAGAGCCTCCAATTTTGTGGGATGTTTTTAGTAGTTTACCGAGCTGGATTACTCACTGATAATTCATCACCACCGTGGTTAGATAGGGTAGTTATTGTCATTTATGTGGATCATGTCTATAGGTTACTCTGATCCTGAAATATGAAGCCTAGAAAATGGCATGTATCTAAGTTCCAAGAGTTAAAAAAAATAAAATCTCAATTTAATGAAAAACCTCTATGGAGAGCTCTTAAATAGGCACTGAACCGTCAGTGAAGGTTCTTAAATGTTTGAAAAGTTCTCTATGCTCACAATGTGGTTCTGCAGGAAGCCAAAAGTGGTTAGAATATAGCCTTATTCAAACAAGTCTTTGTGACACCTTTATCTTAAGCATGTAGGCTTATTGTTCTCAGAAAAGCCTTTAATTTGTACACTGACCACCCATTAGTCCCACTGACAACAAGTGAGTCAGTTCTGCTCAAATCTGCTCATAATTAGACTAATTATGGCTTTCTTGCATATTTCTTAAGTGAATCACCAGAAAGTGGTTAATCAATGGCATCTTTAAAAGAACACTTTCTATTGAAGTATAGAATCTTGGTATCATTTAGATGTTCTTCAAGCTTCAGTCTAAACTAAGTTCTAAACTACGTCAGCGAAGCAGACGTGTCACTCTAAAGAACTCCATTTGGACTTTGTGAAGAAGCCAGGAGGACAATACTGTTCTTGGTCATGTGAGGATAAGATGAGAATATCCAGTTGACTCCTGTTAGTCTTTCAGCGTTCATGTACAAATAAAGCATAGAAGCAGACTTCTTAGCAAAGACATTTGATATACCAGTGACCAAAATAGAGAGTTTGTTTCTCTTGTGTTGTTGTGGCAAGCTTACACTAGACACCGGTTGGCAGATACCATTGTCTATTGAATATATGTGTCTGGTGCTGGGTGGGGGAGTGGGGGATATACCTTGGCTTTTGTGTCAAGCCAAAGTAGTAATGTAATATGGCAAGCACCTCTTGATCCAACATGAATCTGGAACTCTGGTCTGGCTTGGTCAGCACATTCCAGAGATGCCTGTATAAATTAGCCATTCCATCTGAGAAGAAATCTAAACACCCAACCTTCTTAAGAGCAATATAAGATGGGAGGAATTTCTGTTCTTTCTTTCTTCAGTTTTGGAACCTTTTCAATTGCTGGTTTCTCCCCTGTTGGTTTCAGGCCTGCATCTGTTTCCTGCAGGCAGTCAAGCAACACTGCCGTCCCTGCGTTCTCAGGCCTCAACATGTCGCACTCTTGCTCCCCATGGGCAAACGACCTGCTTATCTGCAGGATAAACCATAAGTAAATGCCAAAGGTAAATAGGGCTTATTGCTTTGGCCCTCCCCTTTTTTCACTCGTACATGCACACACAAGCACACCCACATGAACCATTGTGCTTAACTTTGCTGGGACCTTGAGTGTGCGCTAAGAAATGCGGCCACGCTTCGATAACCTACTTTTGGCAAAGCTACCTGAGATAACAGGTCTAATCACAGACAGAAAAGGGCTGAAAAACAAACAGCAGGATTATCTTCTGACTGGTTGCAGAATGACTCACCTGTCTGTTGAGAACAGAGGTGAATAAGTGAGGGTAAGCAGCACGTATGAGAACAAATGTACACCAGCAGCTATAATAGACATCAGGACATGGAGGAGATTTGAAACTTCTATGGTCTTAGTACTAGCAAGGATTTCTAAGTGTTTTAAAACATTATCAGCTCACCAGATCCTGATGAGGGATAACGTCTGAGAAAGTACAGATGGAGTGAGATGGTGCGCACACTCACGCACACACGCACATACACACGTATGTATAGGCACACACACACACACACACACATACACAAAGCCTGTCATCAGAAAACTCTCAACCGACAATGGAGTTTCCAGCTGGTGTAAAAGACAGGGCTCTGAGTGGGGTAGCTGCATGGGTGGGAACGTCACTAGACAGAGAACATGTTTGTAAATCTCCCCACGTATTCTCTGAGGCTATGTTCCATCAAGATTAAGGCCTGAAACCAGTCAGACCTGCTCCTGTCATCCATCCTCTTACCCTCAGGGCTTTCTAACCTGCTCAGACATGGCACACACACACACACACACACACACACACACACACACACACACACACACACACACATTCTATCACTGCTTAGTAAGAAGGTTTTACACGTCCCAATGCATATTCTGCATGTTAGCTATACGTAAGTCAGTGACCACACTGAAAATATGGGCTTTGTTTATTTAAATCTGGACAATAACAATAGACAATGTTATAGTTCTTACCCTAAGGTAGATTCAATCTCTTCTACAGCAGCACTTGCACAAGTCCACTGGGACATAAACTACCAGTTGTATAGAATTGAGCAGTAGTAAACATAGCCTCTGTCAGTGACTCCTTATGCAGTTACTCATTAAAAAATAAAACAATAACATATCTAAATTATCAGTATGACCTGTGGAATAGTTTTGACCCCTTAGGCATCCAAAGGGCTATCTGTTATAATTAAGTTCTCAACTAAATCAGAAGTCAAAAGTACCCCATACCCACAAGGCAGGAGGAGGTTAAACTACTTGAAAGTATAGTTGAATCAGAAAGGACATACACCTATTCACTGCGCAGTGCTGCTTCCATAAAGACTTCCATGTAATAAGAATGGAATATAAGAAGGAATCTAACTTGCATCCTCATCAGACAAGTAATTTGAAGTGTGCTACAGAACATCTAGAGAATGACTTTTTTTTTTAAACAAGTGTTGACTTCTGAAGTCCAATACAAGACTCTTTCATCACAATCAGCAAAGGTATATTCGGGAGGGAAAAGGTGTGAAGTGTGCGTTCCTCACTCACAGAAATATCAGTCAGAGGATGTGGGTGCCTTGATAAAGGTCACCATATCAGAAGTGGATTTGACATAGGTTTTCATTGTGACAGTTTGACATGAAGCAGAAGGTCTGTTAACTATTTACTTTCCCGACCCACTGTACTATCTGCAGGTAAGAATGTCGGACTGGCAGTTTTAGAATAACTGGCTGCTCAAAGGAGGCCAAAGGGTAACCTTTTAGCACCCTCCAGATCATAACACAAACACACACCCATGACCTTTTGACCCAGAATACAGAGACCAGTACACACACACACACACACACACACACACACACACACACACACACACACACACACACACACAAACACACACACACACACACACACACACACACATGCTTATTTTACCCTTGATTTCAGAAAAAGCAGTGAATGAGCAGGTGTCCCAATGTGTTTGTCCTGATAGTGTAATTTAAGCTCAAATTGAAAACTGTCCAATTAGAGCAGGAGTAAGGAACATTTCTATTCATCACTCCTCACATTTGGCTTAAGCTGTCCAGCTTACTGGGAAATCCTGCATTGTGAAACATCCCCCAAGCCTAGTTTGCACTCCAATCCGGGAAAAATAAACTACATCCTTAAAAAGAAATGAGCCAAAAAGGGTTGTTTGGAGAGATGCCACTGAATTGCAAATTCTGGATCCCTAAACAAGATATTAGTAATTTATTAAAAGAACAAATCATGTAAAAAGCCTTTTTAAATTCTGACAAAACATCATTCCATATAAATCCATCTAGACCAAAGTTTTTTTTTTCCTAGAACTGTACTTCGAAACATTTAGAGCTATTTATGAAAATAAACCATCATTTTTATGCAAATGCAATTCTGCAGAGTCTCTAAAACAGCTATGAGCTGTGTACTTCTAAAGTTTAATCCCCAAAATAAAATGCTCTATTCTCCTTTCACTACTAACCTGCAGTTTACTTTATCTGAGAAGAGAATATCATCTGCATCTCAAATCACATCATACTCCCTACATAGTGCACAACATCAGGGACAGCATGTTACATAGAGTTGTCTAACTGATGTCAAACTAAATTCAATGACTTTATACCAGACAGTTCACTACATATGGGAGAGGAAGTGAATTGAAACATCTAACAGAGTAAGAAGAAAAGAGTTCTTTAATACTTTGAACTTCAGAGAAGCTTCTACACACAGCTTGGATGCCCATTAACTGAGTTGTTGAGCTGTTTCTGAACAGATCTTGGACATGCAGCACCACAGGTGAGGAGGAAACATGGTAGTTCAATTAAATGGTACTGTTGTCAGTGGCAATGGCACAAAGAGAGAGCTGTGGTTGGGGCAGAGGGTTTATGTTGCTGGTGAATAATCACAAAATTAGAGTAGAGGGGGGAATAATATTCTGTGGAAATTTCACTTCACTGAAAGCTTGTGTTCGCTGGTAACAGACTTTTTAAGTATACACGTGTATACATATGTTTCTGATGTTTGAATAATTTCCACAAAAACTGCATTTATTAATATGAGGGTCTTTAAATTGGCATTTAAATACATTTTATGGTTCTTCAAACCTTTGAATATCGTATTAGCATTACAAAGTATCGGCATGCTTCACACACAGTTTCATATAAATAGGAGGTAACAACAAGTGAGTGAACTTCTCAGCTCTCTAACCAAAGCAATGTAGTTTGAAGAGAAGTGGCCTTTTCTCATAGGCAGGAGGTCCAGCAGACAGAACACCATGAGAAGCGCAGAGGAAGAGCAGTACAATGAGGAGAGCTCAGTAAATCACAGCCTAAATGATCCACCACCTGTACTTGTGCACATGCATGTGTCCACCCTTTTCCCAGAAATATTCGCCTAGCAGCTCTGAGTACTTACAAACATGAGTCCTGGAAACAGATCTTCTAATATTTAACCCTTTAAACACCCTTAAAAGAACCTTGATCTTAACTGTTAGTTGTACACTCTCATAACTAGCATTTACATAGAAAGTACTAACAATTTCTGGAACGCAATGTCTTAAAATTAATAATTGAGTTATAAGAGGTCAAAAGGTTAAGGCTACAATGTTAGGGATGTTTCGTATGGCTGATATTAACTGCAATGGCAGTTTATGTTAAGGTGTTATATAACTAGTGGGTATATGCTGACTCCATTGGACTGAATGGAAATGGAAACAAACACACACACACACACACACACACACACACACACACACACACACACACACACACACACACACACACACACACACACACAACACAAAGTGATGTATGTGACCTATCTTCCTGTCCTATTATTTACAGTAAAGTTGGTAATCCGGTCCAGGTGTGCCGACATCTTCATGTGAGCCGAAACTTTCCACAATCCATTATGGCTTTGACTGGAATTGAGGGTTATATCGAGTTATGGATGCACCCCCTGCTCTTTGTCACATTGCCAGGAAGAGGCAGGTCTGTAGTGGATAAGTGTAAGTGTGTGAGGCTGAAGTTGGAGGGGGTTGGGTGCATAGAGTTTGAGTGGGTGTTTGTTTACTTGGGCGAAGGCTCAGAAAAGTTCTGCTGGCCGACCTCACTTCCTGTGCCTGTTCCGAGTGGACTGAGTCGTCTAGTCAGACACCCTGGGGCTGACACACACACACACAGATGCCACGGTAAAATAATTATTACTGCAGTTCACAACCCCCAGTGGACAGTGCAAGAGAACACAGCAAATCCCTAGAGATAGATTTTATTAATAAAGAAAACTTTATTTTCCCTTCCCCCTCATCCCTCTCTGTCCTGTATCTCTCTTCAAATCAAGGCCAGGCCAACAGGACGAATACTGAGTCACATTCTCAGGAAACACTCAGCCTGTCTGTTACTGGCTCTAGCTCACAAATCCCTGTGGGTGAACAGTGAGAGACAATGTGTCAGGATTATCAGTTAAAGAAACATTATGTAACCGTGGTTCTTTGTTAAGCTCTGAACAATATTTAATAGACATAAGGCTCAATGGAACTGTTTTATTACTTACTGTGAGTTCTGTTTAAAGCCTTACAGTGCGTTTGTGCAATGTCTGAATAGTTATTTATTTATTTGCATATCAAAACAAAGCAACACAGAGAGAGATCATTTTTGTCCAGTCTCAAAAGGCCAACCATTCTTTATGTACATTATGTCAGTTCCATGATAAAACAGGTACCCTGGCATCCTGTCCAGGGGGTATGTTGCCTTGTGCCAAATGATACGAGGTTGGCTTCAACCCTATTCAGAATGATAAGATAAGATGAGATAAGATAAGATAAAATAAGATAGAACTTTATTGATCCCTTGGGAGGGTTCCGTCAGGGAAATGACTGACTGACTTCTCATGTAAAGTTACCATATCAAAGCTATGGGGTTTGTTTTGACAGTGATATTTTTATAACTACATCACACTGCTTTTGTGAAGTGGCCTTCACACATCATGACCCAGATATGAAATACTTTCATCTAGCTCCACATACAGCCATGGAATGTAGCCATGACATTGTCCGAATCTGGGTGCTGGAACGAAGCTAAAGCTGGCTACAGTTGGACAAGTTTGAGCCCAAAATAGAACCACTATGTAAACAGTCCCCATAGTAGCCACATGTAGCCTCCAGTTCAAATGTCATGACAAACCTTAAATCATGACAAACATCATGACAAACCTTGCTATTGCCATAACTGACATGTAAGTACTTCAGCTGAGTCGTATTTGGCCCAAAATCTGCTGGGTTGGGTTTCAGTGTTGGGAAAATATTAGCAGAAATTTTTGGATCAGATATCAGAAGGGTAAAAGAAATGGAACCAATCCAATCCAGAAACAGATGAAGCCTACAAAAGCAGACCCTTGCACTATGTGATGTGATATTGTTAGCGGTGTGTTTCTTCCTGTGCGGTAGTGGAGTAGTAGTTTTAGAATGATAGACATTAAGATAACATTAATTTAGTGGATAAAATACCATGCTCCCTATATTTACAGTTATTAACTTTCATAGTTACTTTTCAGATATCCCTCTAATGCCAATACAGAAAGGCACTTACCTTTTGATATTCAAGACACTCTGGACAGTGGTATTTTGCTTATGGTATTATTTGGGTACTTAATATGTGGCATCTCAAAGACTTTATTATTAGACTTAGTCGTTTTTTAAACAGGAGAGTTGAAATTGTAATAGTTTAATAGGGCTCCCACTGTGTCATTTATCATTGGTCTGATTAAATCAAATGATAATAAGTACTTACTGATTCTAACTGCCATAGAAATAAGACCGTGAACTTGAAATCCTGCAGTGCCTCAACAATAAAAGAGGCCTTGGGAACGTTTCTTTAACTTAGTGATAGAAAACAGTGACACACAGAAAGCTCCAATTTCACACAATCATCCATTTTACTGAGTGAATATACATGGATATGCACATGGCTCAGCTACTTTGAAGGGGGGTAAAACCAAGGCTGCGACTGTATCTCCAGGGAGACATTTAAAAATACGATTTAGTTTACATAAAACATTTATTTAAGAGTACTTTGTGTATATTTTGCAACATTTTGGTGTGCTTTGTTCATCAATACGTTCCTGATAATTTTCTTTATTATTGGTATTATTATTATTATTATTATTATTATTATTATTATTTATTATTATTAATATTGTTATTATTAATAATAATAATAATAATAATAATAATAATAATAATAATAATGCATGTTTACTGTACCTGCATGCAGGCTTGTTTTTATAATTTTTGGACTACTGTAGCTAAATAAATATGATCTAAATTATGTTAATTCTGTTAACAGATACATCTCAAATGATGCAACATTTGAATATCCTAGGATCTCCTAATAGAACAATATTTGGCGTATCTGATGTGTCTCCTATACATAGTTTTTGATTTGAGTTTTTGAAAAAAGACATTGGTGTAGAGTTTTAAAGATTAACTAAACTATAGTTAGAAGCAGATACTGAAACTCAGACCAAAGGTGATAAAGGTTGAGCTAAGTACAGACAAGTGAAAACGATGAAAAAAAAATGTGTGGGGCTCTATGAATATTGTTTTTATCAGAATAATCTGTTTAGTTTTATCTTATATTATTACAACCTGACAAATAAAGCCTGCTCAAATAGCCTAAAACCCTGTTTAGATCTCTAGCTTTTGCATTTTAGGCTTTGTAACTCACAGTAAGATGCACTGGCTGGTAGTAAATGGTCTGAATTCCCAGTCTCCCCATGACATAAAAAAACACATGTTGCAAATGTTAGTAGCCATTTCCATGAAGATCTGTGTAGGTGGAGGCTTGAATCACTTTCATTTGTGTTACAGATCTTACCCTGGTGGCGTTGGGGTAAAGGTCTCTTAAGTGGCGCATGATGTGAGGCCCTGGTCTCACATCAAGTGTGCATGAGTGGACGAGTTGCCCTAATTTATGCTGCTGAGAGTGTGGCAGTCTCCTGGATGGTGAGCTGGGCCTCCCCTGGGCGCCAGGCAGCTGGGGCAGTATCTGATACAAGCTGGGAAGGGTTATGGAGATCAGATTGGGAGGAGAAGAAAAAATTATCCAGTGTCCCCGCCAGCTTTGATTTAGCAGGAGGGAAGAAAAAAATGTGCCGTATAAAAACAGAGGAGAGCTGTCTTGAAATGCACACCTTGGTGAAAGCTGCTGGTGTATAATGTATCAGAGGTAGGCCCCTCACTGGACTGCTGCCAAGCCTGCGGCCACTATTGGCCGTCTCATTAATCCAGACCAGGAATAATAGCAGAAGAGGAGGGGCAGGGGCTGAAACATTACCTGCCAATTACAGGGGACAGTGGGGGTTGGGGTGGGGTTGATAGGGGGAAATACACAACATATGGAAGGTAACGTAAGTTTGGACACCTGACCTATGCACCCAGACGATTCACTCACAGCAATGCTAAGAGGCTATAGAAAGATTGTGGTCTTACATAATGGTCCTCATTAACCCCACCTCCATCATGTAGCACCCCTGTCCAAAGCCCAGAACCGCAGCCAGCTATACCCACAGCCAACATACACACTGCAAGTGCTCCAACTGATTTGGAAAGCTGAGGGGTGAGATTTATCCTTTTAACACATTGCTGACAGGTTACTTGACAATGTTCTGACTTGAATAACAGGGAGGAAGACATGAACCAAGGGGAAGTCACACAGGAATGAAACTTTCTTTAATCATCTATACATCTTAGTGTGTCAATCGCATAACTTTCTGTTTCCAGGGGTGTGTGGAAACCGACTTAAAGCAAACAAACTTTATGAAGTGTAGCTGAACTACTGACATGTTTGGAATCAGGGGTAAGCTTTTTTAGTTTTGTGCTTAATTTATTAATTGAAATATAGCCGTCTACAAAAGGTTTTCCACCAGGAGTGTAAGGACTAGCACATGCCTCCACCAACACAAGTCAGCCACGGTCTTTGTTCAAACTGCCACCAATGCAGCATTGCTGGGCATGTTCAGAGGAATGCCGTTCCATGGCATGTGCTTAAAGCATGTGCAGATCAGTTAGCAGGTGTCTTTGCAGACACCTATCTCCCTCTCCTGTCAGCATGCTTCAAACTGGCCACCACTGCCCTTGTTCCAAAAAACAGCCAGCATCACTTGCTTAAATGACTGGTGCCCTGTTGCTCTGACCTCTGTCATAAGCAAGAACTTAGAGGCTGGTCAGAGACCACTCGTGATGCAATTGCCCTCACTCTGCACACTGCCCTCTCCCACCTGGACAAGAAGAACACATATTTGAGAATGCTGTTTGTGGACAAGTGCTAGCTTTGTTTAAATAAGGGGTCACCAACCCACCTCACATGATCCAGCTCATTAGTGCTTTGAGAAGATCTTGACTGGCTCAATGGGGTGTGGTTGGGTTGGAGTTGAAACCTACATGAAGGTAGTTCTCCAGGATCAGAAATGAGCGTAAAAAATCACTCTAGCCAATATAGTATGTCTCTTCATTTTTATTTATGACTACTGTAATGTCATTTGTCAAGTAATTAAACAAATTACTTCATTAGATAGAATTAGACATTCAGTTTTTACAGTTAATCTGTCTCCATCACACAGTTGAATTAGATACAAACGCAGACAGTCAGGAAGTGAGTAGGACTGAAACAATGGCAGGTTGTGTTCTGGAGTGAGTTGACAAAGGTTCTGAAAACTTGGCTCATTTCTCATGTTTCTTGTCCAAGCTGAATTTCATCATATTAATCAGTATATATGTCCTCCCAGCAAGAACAGAACATAATAGAAATGATCAACAAGATTTGAAAGATTCCAGGAAAGTTATAGAAGTAATGTTACAGGGAAAAATTTCAGGAATGTACTGGAAAAGTAGTAACGATTTGCTTCACGGTGTTATTAGAACGTTTCTTACACAGCTTTCCCAGTTAGATGAGACTAACATGATGGAAACATCTACGGTAACTATGATGATATTAAACATACAATAAATGAAATACATTTTGATATAAAATATAAATATAAAAGTACATTTTAGGAACTTCCAGAAAACTGGACAGTCAAAAGTTGCAACTTTGTAACATGTAACATTAAAACTGGCCCTTCTACCTAGGCCAACTTACCACCTATAGTTTATACAACTTCTAGAATGCAATAAAATTAAAAAGTAAAACATAAAGAGTACAAATCTAAACACATCTTAAATGTGTTTTTCATGTTAATTTGACAGATTTCATGGGGCAAACTATTTTCTCTGCATCCCACCCTTACAACGCATCCAAAATTAAGAAGAAATACCATATTCTATATGGGTTGACACATCTGGAAATATCAAACTTAGATTTGCATGTGTGGTTTCAGACATTATATGTGCTGATGTCTGCAGTTAGACAGAAGTTCATCACACAGTTAAAATAGTATTTGAAGCATCTTCTTGGCTGTGGTTTGTGTGTAGTAATATGTGTTTCAAAGATAGCAGTGTGTCATACTGTAAGAAATATCATATGCTGGAGACCTTACAAGTAAGTCTGTTTTAAATTCGTTAACTCATTGTGGTTTGAAGTAGATGTGTTATAATATAGGCATGTGGTTTGCTCAATGGCTATAAGCCTCCATTTCTTGTTTGCTCCATTTGTCTTATAGCTGCAGGGTAATTAAAGAACTTCAGACACCATCAGACGATGTCTTGTCTGATGGATTTGGGATAAAAGGAACATTGTCTTGGCTACACTTTGGATGACTACACTTGGGGGCGTAAAAGAGGGGGGGAAATTGATTTTTGGCTGAACTATTGCTTCAAGTGAGAAGACTCATATCGTTTTGGTTCTTTTTATGTGCTGATGATATGCAGGCTGCTATTATTCATACTAAACACTGCTACACCACCGCAAGACTGTTAGTTAGGTCAACTAATAAACCTCTTACTTGTCTGGGCACTGGTGCAGAGCTCTAATCTGTGACTGGCTGCATTTTCCCCTGGGCTTGTGATTGCTCTAGCCATCAGGACACAAGGCGTGAGGGTAGACGGCTGTTTGGAAAGAGCACAGTAGAGTCAAAGTTTCTCATTTATTGAGTGTTCCCACACTTAATATAAAACTGGAGAGAGTGGAGACTAATCTGCTGAGTCTGAATGCACTTAACATCTTGCGCAGGCTAAGTCCACTTATACAAATGGGAAACCATGAAACTACATATTAATGCAGAAGAGCTGGTTAAATGTTGTCTTATGCAGTCCATCTACTGACCTGCTTTGCAGAGCAGCAAGCTCGAGGAGGGGAAAAACAGGCATCAAATTGGAAAGCCAGAGAGAGATGGAGGGAGGGCTGCTGATGAAAGCAGAAAGGAGGGAATATAAACTGGAGTCACAGCAGCTGTGTCCAGGGCTGCAGGGATGACTCTACCGGCCAAGTTCCATGTCCGCTCTGATTATGGGTCTGGAACAATGCATCCCTTTGTAGGCCTGAGTCCCACATCCC
>CM067513.1:15287000-15289500 GCA_034509495.1 Acestrorhynchus altus
CATAACACTCCATCCTTACCACAAAATCAGCAGGAACTGAGTGAGAATATTCAAGCTGGATGGGACGGATTATTGCAGGACACCATTATGAACCTCTACAACTTCATTCCAACATGTCTGGCACGTTCTGTTAAACCGACTCCATACTGAGACACTACTTTCTTAAGTGTCACTGAAAAAATATTGCCCATATCAATCTAAATGATTTGTTATTCATTATTAATGGTAATTCGTCCTTCTGAGAAGCATTGACATCATATACTTCCTTCTGTGTTAAACATGCATCCAGACTCTTTTTAAACATGCATCCAGACTCTTTTCTGTTCTGGCACCAAAATGGTGGAACGAACTTCCCCTGGGAGTCCGAACAGCCGAGTCCCTCAATGTCTTCAAACGCAGACTGAAGACTCATCTGTTTCAGGAGTACTTAACTCCATAAAGACTTTTGTTTCAACACGGTCTAAATGTGTGGAATCTCTAGATTCCAGCCTTATCTACTAGCTAAGGATGTTCTAAGTAAACAGCAATGCACTTTTGTAAGTCGCTCTGGATAAGGGCGTCTGCTAAATGCCACAAATGTAAATGTAAATGTAAATGTCTGTGTGCAACTATTTCTGCAACTTTTTATTATTTTTGCATTTACACATTCTGTGACCAACTTGTGATTCACAATGAGTCATTGGAGCCATCGTCTATTGGTGGCTTGGTTTTGCCAAATACACGTAACCCAACCTGTCACCAAGATTACCAAGAGTATAAAGTTTCTTTATGATTTTTACCCTCTGAGAATTTGACTGTTTGTGGCCAAAAATAGACTGGCAACTGTCTATGTCATGTGTCCCTCTCTACTATTCTGTGACCGACTTGTGATTCACAATGAGTCATTGGAGCCATTGTCTATTGGTGGCTTGGTTTTGCCAAATACATGTAACCCAGCCTTCATGTACTTGAAGAATTGAGAAAACTCACTGTTGTGGAGCTCATAAAAAGCGAATTAATGTATGTAGAACTGGTAGGATTTTCTGTGGCCATTTAAACATGTGGTTATGGTTATAGTTGGAGGTGGAGGATCAATAGTTGCTTTGCAAAGTTCTCTGTTAAAATAAATTCATTTCTGCCTGTCTGGGTTATGTTAGTTTATCAAGCATATGCACAATAGTCAATATTTGATGTCTGACTCCTGAAATGGCCTTTAAATCACTTATAAATTCCTCTTGAGACTAGGCTGGACTGAAACAGCACCCCATGCTATTGTAGGTATTATACATACAGACACATATTGGCGTGCTTGCAGGATTGTGCTGATGTAAATGTCTCTGGTAGAACAGTGGTCTGAAAAGTCTTTGGTTACTTTCAAATGTAGAAAAGGGTACATTGCCTTTACTCTTTTTCCACTATGCAAATAGGCTGGCTGGTAATGTTTATATGTAGTTTTCATTCCAGAAAAATCAAATAACCAAAAATTCAGTTAAATCATTTTGGAATGGGTCTCTCACTTCCAAAAGAATCAGATTAAAACTGAATTACTGTCACAGCTTTAACACAACTACACTAATGAAGTACTGTTGTCAACCTGATAGTTGCAAAATAAATTCAGGGGCCTTCCAGCTCTAATCAAGGCACCAGGCTCACATGAAAATGGCCAAGAATACATCTAGAGGCCTGTTGTGATTCGCACCAGTCAGAGTGTCTGGGACTTGGGTTGTTGACAAGTCTCCACAGGTTTCCAGCCATATGACCGTGCAGTAGGGTGAACTCTAGGTGTGAAATAATCATTTCACACAGGGGGGGCCTGTGGAGGAATGCTGCAAGCTGGCAGCAGTACAGAGGACATGGCTCTGTGTGTGTGTGTGTGTGTGTGTGTGTGTGTGTGTGTGTGTGTGTGTGTGTGTGTGTGTGTGTATGTGTGAGCTTCTGATTGTGCAAGACCTACCAGCATCAAGAACCTATGACAGTTTCAGTAAGACATAAGACATGATAGACTGGATTTCATGCCAGAGGTCCACATAATGCGGTTCATTTCAAAACATACAGGATAAGACATGTCTAAGGTTGTCAAAGCAAGTTTTACTGTGAGAGATTACTGCTGGTGGCCCAACGGATATGACGGCAATACTATTGAATGCAGGAACACATGCTAATGGAGAAATACAAGAGACGTGGTGTGGGATAATGAAAACTCGGGTGATTAATGAATGTGCTGTACGATTGTGAAATAAATGTGTCACATGATGTTTGTGTCTTACACTTAAAATCAGATAGGCTGTCTGTTGATCTTGTGCTGGAGAACACCCAAGGTTTTTCTTTCTCTTGTACGTGTGTATGGGTGTGTGTGTGTGTGTGTGTGTGTGTGTGTGTGTGTGTGTGTGTGTGTGTGTGTGAGCAAGTTTTTCGTGGGAGAGTGGCAGAGCTAAATCTTGCTAAACCTTGAAAAAGTAACAGAGCAAAAGAAAGAACATAGCCCTCCTCCCATCCCCATTCCAGCTTATTAAATGTGTGG
>CM067513.1:15294500-15304500 GCA_034509495.1 Acestrorhynchus altus
ACTATGTAGCTGGGTCCAAATTTATCTGGTTTTAAGACTCTCTGGGTGACAAAAATGTCACAGAAACACACACAGACACACACACACACACACACACACACACACACACACACACACACACACACACACACACACACACAAATCGTGCGGCAAGCTCAAGTAGGTGTCTTTTAATCAGGACATTAAAAACCCACGTCTGCTTAAAATAATAAAACATTTTTAACCGGTTTCCCCTTGTTAGCATTAGCCTCCCACACTTCACCTCACCTAAACCAGTGTCAGCTGCATCTAGGAGCATACAGATTTTGTCAGTTGGAGACCTGTGTGGAGTGGATTTGGGGATGTGGGGGAGGAGTGTGGAGAATGAGGTGGGAGTGTGCTAATTGTAGATTTGGTGAAAGTTAGGCCATGAAGGCCCCTCACTCATCCAGCGCAGGCTGCCAGTTTAATTCAGCCAGGCGATGCATTCCATAGGCTCCCTGGTTTCTTCACCTTTTCCTGATCTCCACTCTAACCCCAATAGTTACAGCCACACTCGCCTCAAACAGGACCACCATTGTCCCCTTTCTCCCCCCCTGTGCCCTGTGGGTTACCGTTCAGAACTCCCCCTCCCCACCATCTCCACTCCACCAAACTCCATGTCCAAGCACTCAGACCTTCTCCCTGCCCCCAACAAGAGATTCAAGGACAGAGGCTAGCACTGACAAGTGACCGTTAGTCACTGAATGAGTGAGTGTACAGCATGGAATTGCAGCTTTCCCCACTCTTCAAACTTCTTCCCTCTGCTTCTCTTTGTGTGTGAACTGTGAGAGACGTGTGGCCTGGTGGGAACAAGAGGGGCCTCCGTTACACAAGAGGTCAAGGGATATGGGGAGTACTGTAGGATTTTCCATTGTCAGCCAAAACAGAGGTGGACATTAGTAGACAGTGTAGACCATTTGTACTCAAAAGTTGACTTGAGTACATTTCCTTGTTCTTTAGTGTAACGTAATTGTAGTTATTTTACACAGGCTTATTTTTAATAACAACATCCTGCATAGTTATAATTGACTTCTAATAAATGTATTCAGCCACTTTAAGTTGCAAATTGCTGACATCGATGTGCAAAAGCACACACACACACACACACACACACACACACACACACACACACACACACACACACACACACACACAGTGAGAGAGAAATCTTCTCCAGTCCCTTTTCAGAAGTATTGCCAATAGAATAGGAATAGAATAGGACTCTCTGGAGCTGACATGACGTGACACTGTTTTGTCTGAAATGATTGTGTTCCATCCAATACTTTTGAGGTGTAGAGTTCAGGATGAGAGGCACTTGTCACTGAATGCAGTGTCACACATTCATTAGAGACCCTAGGCTACTTAAATTTGTCTTCATTTGAGATGGAAAAAAACAGAGTTTAAGTATTTGTATGAATTTGACAAAAATGAACCACAACAAAAACAACAACAACAACAACAACAACAACAACAACAACAAAAAATGAATCTCCTTTATTATTTTTCCTGCTTATGTATGTATTAGTGTTATTCCATCTTGGGACTTTTATTCTGAAACTGTGTGTAAAACACTGTGTGAGCAATGAAAGAGGGCAAACAGCCCTGCCCCTCTTGTTTTCCTCTATCACCAAATATCACTGATTAGTCAAAGTCTGTGTGCACGTGGACAGAGCAGTAAACATGCACTGGAAGACTGCTTTGGCATTTAAACTGGGATTTATATCAGTTTGAAAATTCAGTGAATTTTACGTTATTCCAGAGCTGGATTACTCACTAATTATTCATTGCTAAATGATGAGACATGGTTTGAAAGGAAAAGTCTAGTAGTTTGTTACTCTGATCATGAGTTATAAAGCATATGTAACTGCCAGCAAGGTGCAGATCTCAGATCACTGCTATGCTGATGACACTCAACTCATCTTCTCTTTCCCACATTCCGACACCCAGGTTTCATCTCGTATCTCAGGTTGCCTCACTGACATCTCATCATGGATGGCAGTCCATCACCTCCAAGTCAACCCCAGCAAGACTGAACTACTATTCTTTGCTGGAACCACTGGTCCTCACCCCGATCTTACTATTTCCCTTGAGAACACACTGCTCACTCCATCTGCAGAAGCACAGATCCTTGGTGTATTTATGGATGACCAGTTGTTCTTCTCGGCCCATGTTGCAAACTTGACCCAATCATGCAGATTTCTCCTTTACAACATCAGGAGAATTCAACCTTTTCTGTCTAGAGAAGCCACCTAAGTTCTTGTTCAGTCGCTTGTCATTTCAAGACTAGGCCTTCCTATGTGGACATATGCAATTCCTATGCAACTCATCCAGAATGCAGTGTCACACCTGAAGCCCCAATAATTTGACTCCTGGTCCTAGAATTACAATGGACAGATTGATGCATCCCCACTAATATCCAATGATTTTCCTACCAATTCGCACCGCCCACCCCTGGGCCCCACTTCTAAGACAGAAGGACCTGACTTTCAATGTGCAGGGCAGGGGTGCCTCCAGGACCAGGGTTGAGAAACACTACATCAGAGCACAGGCCCAACCACCAACTTTGTCTCCTTCTCTGTATAAAAATCTCATAAAGTTGACCCAAGAACAGATCCAGCCTCAGTTTTTTAAATGTCAAACTAAAAGAGCAGAATGCTTTGGATTCCAAATTGCACTTCAAGGTTCTCCAGCAGATTTCCTGGTTGCTTGGTAACGTTAATGAGAAGCAGGAACCTTGGTGAACTCAGGCGGAGCTGAAAGGCTCTTATACTCGGGTAAGATGGGGCTGAAACAGGAAAACATAAGGTGCAAAATATAGTTAAATGAAGTGTAATGACAGGTTTACATATCTTATTAGCATGATATCAAATTTGAACACATTTCTAAGCTCAGGACTGTGTGAAAAAACCCTGTTAACCTCAAAGTACTGAGTCCAATAAGTTCAAAAGGCAACCTGGACAAAAGCTCCAAAATCTAATACAATCCCTTTTAAGTCAGGCTTAATACTGTTCCTTAACACACGCTGTGGTGTGGTGCACACACACAGACACACACACACACACACACACACACACACACACACACACACACACACACACACACACAGTTCCTCCACTTTTCTGTTTATTGTGACAATAGAGGGATTTGGGGATCAGGGTGCACTTGCCTGGATTTCACGCTCCCTTACTCAAAGAGGGATTTACTTTACTGACCCCACCGTTGACACTGCGTTCAATCAACACGGCCACCGATCATTTGTGATAGGACCTGCAGAGTGTGGCCCTCTCTCGCCCATGCTTTCTATCCCTCTCTCCCTCTCTCTTTCTTGTTTTCTCTTCTTGTACCATTCTGTATGGGTACAGGCCAAGAGGCACAGTCTGGGACGGTTGCACATGGTTGAGGTTGCCATAGCGCCTCATTGTCATGACAGCCAAGGCCCCTCTGCCAAAGTGTGTATACTGGCATGCTGACATTTACATTCTCTTTCTAAATGACCTCCAAGGCTCGTCACTTTGCCTGCTCTAAAAAGGCCAACAGCCTGAGCATTACCTGTCAGCGAGAGTGAAAAAGGCAACATGGAGAAATAAATCTTAATGTCTCCAACTGCTACAACCAGCTTCTTTTGAAGCTTCTGCATCTCCAAACGCTCTTTTCAAAAATCCAACACGCCAGCTGTTCAAAAACAAATAAATGTTACATTAAAGCTTTTTTGCATTATATATAATATATTTATTTATTCATTTTCTTTGTTACATCATTTGAAAACAAATGTAGCTCTACACACCATGTGAACATATCAGGACAAGCCCATATCCCAAAATTACCTGTCATTAAATATTGTCCCACTACCTTACATGCAAATGTACAACCCCAATTCCAATGAAGTTGGGATGCTGTTACAGCCCACATAAATAAAAACAGAATATGATCATTTGCAAATCCTTTTCAAACTATATTCAATTGAATACACTACAAAGACACAAAATATTGAATGTTCAAATGGATAAATTTTATTTTATTTTATTTTTTCAAATATTCACTCATTTTGAATTTGATGCCTGCAACACATTTCACTACACATTGCACTCAACTGCTAGTGATGATACTGTGACCTACTACACAGAATGGTCTACCACAGGAGCCTGGAGCCTCCCAATTAACTTCAAGCTGTTTAAAAGTTACATAGAGTGGCTTTAAACTGTTCTTTCAGTTACCATGATTGTATCTAGAACTACTGTCTTTAGTAAACTTCTCTTGAACAATGTGTGTGTGTGTGTGTGTGTGTGTGTGTGTGTGTGTGTGTGTGTGTGTGTGTAGTTTTGTATGAAACCTCAGATTACGGAAGTAAAATTACCTCAAATGCCATTCCAGTAATTGCTTTTTTCCAAGAAGATGTCATGATTAACCAATTTATTTTTAGGTCTGAAACTGATTAGGGTGGTGGTGATAGTGGTGTGTGTTTGTGTTGAAAGATTGCTGTCAGTCTTTGGTGTCACATTGGGCAGAGCTGGAATGAGACTGGTCTGGTTAGTCCAGAGAGACACAGTGTGCTTCAGTGCCATCCTTTTAAAGTGATCCAGACAGCTCATGGTCTCATTGTTACTGACCAAAACCCCCAGGTACATAAAGAAGTGAGTGAGTCAGTGAGCGAGTGAGTGAATGAGTGAGTGAGCAAATGGTTAATAAGTGTGTTGTCCATTTTCAGTACAAAAAAATGTTTTCATGATGCTCGGGCATGAGTGCATAAGGTACAGAGTCTAAGCAAAAAGGGGTTCTATGTAGTACTGAAAATTGGAACCTATGCCTTTAAAAATCATGAAGAACTCTTTTAACAGTCTAAAAAAAGTAACATAAAATGTCAAAGAAGGACATAATAAGACTGGCAGCATAAACAGCCCATTAGCAACTCAACTCACTCACACACTGGTCCACAGAGATGGTCAACATGTGGGTGAGTGCATGTGTGGCATACATCAAGAGAACAAACCAGGCTGAAATCCTTGACCCCTACAGTGTGAGGGTCTGGTAGGTCTTTCAAGCTGTGTGGGGCATTTTGCTAACATGGTTTGAGTCCATGTAGAGGGAAGGATCATTGCAAATCAATGACAGTGCCCACATCTACAAAGTATGCACACCATCTGAGGGAAAATGTTTAGGAAGAATGGTAGTCAGTCTTTCCAGAACAATTCCAACCTCAACCCTAGTCCTGAAGTCACCCTGGTCTGCACGTTAGTGAAATTCTTTCCTTATGTGTGTATGTACAAGGATTGAGTCTCAAAGTTAATACTTTTAACTGACTGAATTACATTGGTACTGCAGTGTATAGATTAATGTGTGCCAAATTTCATGGCACTGGTGAGCTCAAAACATGATGCATACAGTGCTGTCTGCACTATTTGTGACGTGGAGGAGCAAAGCTGTGCCCAGCTGCGTGACAGGTTTTCTGGAGTTTGCTGTGTGCTCCATTTGAAATTAGGCCTGTTTTTTATCATATCTGATTCAAACTCAAAGCCAAAGCTGCTGTAATATGTGTTCAACTATTTTGGCTCTTGGACAAGCAGAGTAAAGACTTTTAACACCACTAATGTGAGCAATCACTCTGCCAGTATAATGAAAATCAGAACACAGCAGAGCTAGCAAAGATCCCTAACAGTTCAAAAGTTAATTTTTTAAGAACTAAAATTATATATTTTGTTATTACATAAAGAATAAAGAACCCAAATATTTTTGGTTACTGGTACCTTGGTTTCGAATGTGAATGGTAGCCAACCGTAGTATGTATGCTAATACTGGTGAATGAAAACCGTAGATTGCTTTGTTGTTCTTTGAACAAGACTAATATTAGACCACTGTAGCACACGAGTTACTAACATAGTTTATTATTTGGTAAAATATTATTTAATATACACTAAAGGTTCTTTGATTGATGTCACAGAAGAGAAAATTTGGTAATGTTTTTTAAATTATGGAATTATATATTATTGTACAAAATTAATAGATAGGCTCAACTAATACTTAGTAAACTCATTCATTTATTGGGAAAACTTCACTGAATCGTGGACATGGGGGAGGGGTTAGTTTACCTCTACGTTTTTTGTTTTGTTTTGTTTTGTTTTTTTACGAGTCAACAACAAGAGTGGAACAAATAACAAACAACAGAAACAACATAGCAACCCCCCACCCCCAACACACACACACACACACACACACACAGACACACACACACACACACACACACACACACACACACACACACACACATAGAGGCTAGAGGTGTCTGACATTGTCCTTGGACATCTTCTCACATGTATGTTTACACAAAGTGCCCTGTAAAGCACACGGTCACTTGAGTAAAGCTACAAAGCAAAAGGGCCGTAATATGGAAGTCTGTGAAAGCAAAAGAGGCTCTTTACAGAAAAGTTGACTAACAATGGCACTGGAGTTCAATGTTTAATTCATGCAGCTGGCTGTATAATATGACCGGATCAGAGACAGGATGTTGGATAAATAAACATTCCTCTGTGGCACCGTGAGGCTGCAGCCTCAAACGGTGGTGACTCTGGAGCCAAACCTGTGACAGTTCCAGTGGGAGTCATAGAAGAAGAGAAGGAAAGCAAAAACCACAAGTGTTTTGGAATATCGACGCGTAATGATAGGAAAGGAATATCAATCTCTTCCGCTGCCTCATAATTCTGACCTTTCCTCTCACACTGATTCGGTCTCTCTCTCCCTCCCTGTTTCTCTTTCTATCTGCATCTCTCACTATTTATCCCTCTCTCTCACTCACTCTCTCTCTCTCTCTCTCTCTCTCTCTCTCTCTCTCTTTCTCTCTCTTTAAAAGGTTTTATTGCATGTGTACATTTGTGAGCATATGTGTTCTGTGAAAGTCTACACACATTTGTGTGTATGTGTGTAAAACTACCTCACCTGGCAGTAATTTGAGATTGCTGTGATGACTGAGTAGGGAGGGACTGAGATGAATACAGTAAAATTACAGGAATTATATGAGGTGAGTGCTCAGGGCGGCTCTGCAATCTAAGAGTTCTTTCCCAGCATGTATTCTGCTCTGACCTGATGACCTCTGTCGCACATTGCTCAGGGGTCAGCAGCATGAAACAGGCGCTTTAACGGTTAACTCAGGCTTCGGAAGCCTTTTTTTCACCCAGCCCTCCCACTGGGATGCAGTGTTCACAGGCCCATTCCCTGATCATTACAGCAGCACTCCCTTTGTACAATCCCAGGACATACAGGATGTCCCACATGTCCTATATTCAACCCCAATTCCAATGAAATTGGGACATATATGGAAACAGAATACAATGATTTGCAAATCCTTTTCAATCTATATTCAATTGAATACACTACAAAGACAAGATGTTCAATTGGATAAACTTTGGGGTTTTATTTTGCAAATATTCACTCATTATGAATTTGACATCCATAACACATTTCACAAAAGTTGTGACAGGGCCATGTTTTAGGTGTTACATCACCTTTCATTTTAACAACATTCAATAAGCATTTTGGAAGTGAAGACAATAATGTTTGAAGCTTTGTGGTGGAATGTGGATTTCATTCCCATTCTTGCTTGATGTACAAATTCAGACGCTCAACAGTCAGGGGTCTCGGTTGTCGTATTCATGTGCCACACATTTTAAGTGGGAGAAAGGTCTGGACTGCAGGCAAGCTAGTTTATTACCCTCACTCTTTTACTACAAAGCCACACTGTTGCAACATATGCAGAATGTGGCTTGGCATTGTCTTGCTGAAATAATCAGGGATGTCCCAGAAAAAGACGTTGCTTGGATGGAAGCATATGTTGCTCCAAAACCTGTATGTACCTTTCAGCATTAATGGTGCCTTTACAAATGGCATGGTCACTAACACACCCCATATTATCAGAGATGCTGGCTTTTGAACTTGCACTGATAGCAATCTGGACTGTCCTTTTCCTCTGTTGCCCAGAGGACACGACATCCATGACTTCCAAAAACTCATCAAACCAGAGGTCACTTTTCCACACTGCGTCAGTCCATCTCAGGTGAATCCGGGCCAAGAGAAGCCCGCAACGTTTCTGGGTGTTATTGATATATGGCTTTTGCTTTGCATGGTAGAGCAAATCAACTTGCACTTGTAGTTGGAGTGACTGTGTTAAATTATAATGGTTTTCTGAAGCCCATGGGGTAACAGGACAATGTTGTTTTTTTAATACAGTGCCGTCTGAGCAATCGAAGGTCACGGGCATTCAATGTTGGTTTTCAACCTCACCACTTATTTCTCCAGATTCTCTGAATCTTTTAATGATATTATGGACTGTAGAGGATTAAATTAAATTCCCTAAATTCTTTGAAATTACACATTGAGAGACATCGTTCTTACACTGTTGAACTAGTTGCTCGTGCAGTTGTTCACAAAGTGGTGAACATCCTCCTGCTTGTGAACCAATGAGCCTTTCGGGGATGCTCCCTTTGTACTCAGTAATGACACTCACCTGTTTCTAATGAACCTGTTCACCTGTGGAATGTTCAGAACAGGTGTTTTTTGAGGATTCCCAGTCTTTTGTAACCCCTGTCCAAACTTTTTTGAAACATGTTGCAGGCATCAAATTCAAAATGAGCGAATATTTGCAAAAAACAATAATGTTTATGAGAGTTTGAACATTAAATATCTTGTCTTTGTAGTGTTTTCAAATGAATAGAGGTTGAAAATTATTTGCAAATCATCATATGGCTATCAATCTGTTTTAATTTATGTTTTACACAATGTCCCAACTTCATTGGAATTGTCCAAATGTTTGTGGACAGCCCTTCTAATGCAGTCAACTACTTCAAGGTGTAACCTTTATAAACAAACAAACAAACAAAAAAACACTGAAATATAACGTACATAAATATTCACAGCCTTTGCCATGACACTCAAAATTGAGCTCAGGTGCTTGTTTCCATTGATCATCCTTCAGATGTTTCTACAACTTGAATAGAGAACCCCTGTGGTAAATTTAGTTGATTGGACATGATTTGGAAAGAAACACACCTGTTTATATAAGATCCCACAGTACACAGTGCCTCAGAGACAGGATTGTATTGAAACACAGATCTGGGGAAGGGTACAGAAAAAGTACTGCTACACTGAAGGTCCCAATGAGCACAGTGGCTTCCATCATGGAAGAAGGACTCTTCATAGAGAGTGATCGCATGGTAGGAGGGCCTTATTCAGGCAGGTGACCAGGAAACCAAACGTCACCTAGCAGTCCTAGGCAATCCTAAAGCACATGTACATGCACGTGCTGTCAGTCACCCGCAGATCGCTGATAAATGAGGAGATGTGAGTGCCATTGGATTTTCATTTTTGACAAAATGACAGAAAAAATGGAACAATACTGCTTTAAATTTTGTGGAAAGCTTGGTGATTCCCAAGTGGAAATGATCTGCAAACAGTCAGATCTGTGGACAGCAGGCAGTTGGCAGCTCCATCACGATAATGCACCTACCCATTCTTCAAATTTGATACAGAAATTCCTGGCCAAGCACACATCAGGCTCCCTACTCTCCCAACATGGCTCTGTGTGACTTCTGGCTTTTCCCCCAAGCTGAAAATATCCCTTAAAGGGACCAGATTTCAGTCCAGAGAAGACATCATGCAGAATGCAATGGACCAGCTGCGGGCCATCTCAAAAGAAGTGTTCCAGGGCTGCTACCGATAGTGGCAGATCCATTGGGATAAGTGTGTGGCAGCCAACAGGGACTACTTTGAAGAATATTAGTATAAGATTGTTACATCTGAATATGAGTATTTTTAACACACCTTGTATTACTCCAGTGACACTTCAAGAAGTTCTCACCCCATACAGTGCAGTAGGGGATACCATAAGTTTCATTAAATCGACAGCAGCCTGAACAGAAGAACAATAAATAAATCTGACAGTTTTTCTCAGTTGCAAAAAAAACTTAACTCTGTTGTCTGAACCAAATGCACAGTG
>CM067513.1:15309500-15396330 GCA_034509495.1 Acestrorhynchus altus
TGACCCACAGCACATCCCACAACACAGAAACTCCCACGTAGTAGCCTTATTCAGTCATAGTAGATGTTCCAACATAGCAACCCCCCAGCAACACCATCCATACAAGCCTCAGAATATCAAGCAAAACTGTTATCATTATGTGCACTATATTAAGAAGAATGTTGGGACACCTGAAAAACAATAAGAATGATAATATACCTGCTCATTTACTCTTCCTTCTGAAAGAAAGGGTATTATAACAGGTTTGTCCTGCTTTTGTTGAACTTACTGTGGCTACTGTCCAGGGAAGACTTTCTAGTGTTTTGTAGAATTGCACAACTCATCACTGCCTCAACTGACTGATCACCACCTCACCTGATCCCCAATTTCACAACTCATCACTTTCTCAGCTATTTGATCTTACCTCACACGATCCCAATTCCACAACTCATCACTTCCTCCAACTGGCTGATCACCTCACACAGTCCCAATTCCACAACTCATCACTGCCTCAACTGACTGATCACCACCTCACCTGATCCCCAATTCCACAACTCACCACTTCCTCAACTGTCATCTCTCTATTATCAGAGTTCGAGCATTACCAACCACAATGGACAGTGCAGTGGGGTAGTTAACACCACAACCCCAGAAACAGCACCTCACCTGAGCTTGTGAGGCACTCTTCAGAATGCTCCTCAAACAAATTCTTGGGCCTGATTATCCTGCTGGAATATCTCATCATTAAACATGAAGTCCATGAAGGGCTGCAAATGATCACCAAGCAGTGAAACATAGTGGGTACCATTAAATGTTTACCTGTACCAGTGGACCAAACCCATGCCATGAGAATACACCCCACCTCCACATGGAAATACCACCAGCCTGCACAGTGCTTTGTTAACAACTGGGTCCATGGCTTCATAGGGACTGCGCCCCACTCAAATCCTACCATCATCCCAAAACAGGTGGTACCATGACTCATCCAATTGGCTTAAGACCTTTGCACAGTATTGTCGATTATATACTGAAAAACAGTGAAAGATACCATGCTACTAACATTATTCATTACACCAATCAACCATAACACTATGACCACCTTCTTGTTTCTGCACAGTTTATACTGGCACATGCTCTACTTCATCAATTGTTGGCTAGATATTTTTGGATGGACTATTCTCAGAACATCAGTGACACTGAGGGTTTTACCCCAAGAAACACCTCCAAGCAGCACTGCTGTGTCTGATCCAATCATACAAGCACAGCACACACTAACTCACCACCAACATGTCAATTTCACTTCAGTGCTAGAATGCCCACCACCATAATGCTTGTTCTTAATGGTGCGGACCATTGAATCACAGTAAAGGAGGTTAATAAAGAGTAAAAAGCGGTTTGTCTCTGACCGCACTAACATGGTAGTCACTGAATGCAATCAAATCCTCACAGCAATGCACCAAATCTAGTAGAAAGCCTTCCCTGGACAATAGAGACAGTTACTCCAAAATAAAAACAATCAACTCTTTTTAAAACCTTTAGATTTCAGAAGAAACAATAAATGAGCAGGTGTCCAAATACTTTTGTCCATATAGTGTATCCTATGACAATGTTCTAGTCTTTATCATATTGTCTTCAGCCAATGCACTTTGAAGGAGGCGGGTGTGTGAGGAGCTCTGTGGCTCATAAAAGAAAGGGGAGAACACTCAGACTCGTGGGTAGTATGGCACAGGCAGATCAGAACATTTGAAGTGCGTTGGAGGGCTAGATGTGTGAGGAATGTTTGTGGGCTGGGGCTGGAAGGGGGCTTAAAAGAACAGCCGAATCACACCGCCTGCAGATCGTTAAAGAGCCGATGAGCCTCCAGCGGTGTACTGTGCATTTTATACCATTGCACTGAAGGCCACCAGGTCCACAGTCATTATACACTTTGCGTGTAGCTATTTGCAGCTGCTGATTGGGAAATCAGTACAGGGCTGTCTGATGGTTGACCAACAGACACAACATAGTAGTGACAGACAATGGGCGTGAACTATGGAAAAGATTTATACAACACAAAATAATAGTCAAAAATGGAATCCAGGAGGCAAGTGGTTAGGGAACCAGCCTTGTGACTGGAAGGTTGCTAATTCCCTGAACTGGCAGTAACCTTGAACAAGGCACTTCACTCCCAGTTGTTCGGAACCATGGTGCTCACCACTCTGGGCATATGTGCTCACTGCTCACTAGTGTGTATGTGTGTGTTTCACTGTCTGGATGGGAAAAATGCAGAGCACAAATTGGACCTATGTGCATGTTTACTCTTTTATCTTAGATAGTGGATGTCCATCAGACCCTATTGCAATGTAGTGAATCAGCCAAGAGCTATTTGGTATCTAAAGTCTGGAGAAGTACATTGTTATTCAGCAAAATAGTAATGTGGCAGCTTATATTTTCTACCATCTAACACTTACTAAGCAAATGTGTTTAAATAATTAGTTAAACACAGTTAAAAGTACTGTATGCTGCACTGGAAAAGAGTGTCAGGAATCTAAAATAGCCATAGGATTTGTCATATTACCTTGTCTGCTACACTAGACATCAGTGTGTTCTACACAGCCAGACCATAAGCATGGCTTCATCGTCTCCATACACAAGGCAAAGATAGAAGCAAATGAATCCATGAGCCTGATCCTAAATTATACTGTCCTGTACCTCCCCCATGACTGACCCCCCCCCCCCCCCCTTTGCAAGCCCATCAGTTATGTGATGCTACGCTGAGCAGGACTCCAGGACTCTATGTGTTTGTTCAGCTGTTTCAGGGCCTGCCACAGAAGCCCTGGGAGGCCGGACAGAATTCATAACCCCTACTCATCACATGAAAGAAAATAGAGAAATGCAGGGAAAGGGAGGAACTAGACACAGATGGAGAATGCAAAAAGTTGAATGGGGCCTAAAGATTTATTTTTTTTTAAGACAGAACAGGACATGTAGCTGCAAAAAGTATAATAAAGGATAATCAGACCTAATCAGGCTGGTTTGGATAATCAGACAAAAGAACAGGACTGTGCTGCAGTGATCCAAAGTCCCTTTTTCAGATGAAATTAAGTTTTGTATTTTATTTGGAAATCAAAATGGTCTTAACTCAGGCTCCTTAAGTCTGGAGGAACAGTGGAGAGTCACAGAATCCAAGGTGTCTGATGTCCAGTATGATGTTTCTGCAATCTGTAATGATTTAGGGGACTATGTCATCTGTTGGTGTTGGTGCATTGAGTTCAAGTCCAGAGTCAATGCAATATCTACGAGGGGATTTTAGACCCCTGCATGCTTTAATCTGTTGATTCCCTTTATGGGGATGTTGATTTTCCTTTTCCAGCTGGACTGAGAACCTGCCTGCAGTGCCAAAATATCTTATATATCTTTGAAATATTCTAATAATTTGAGATAACGTATTTGTGTTTTTTTCATGGGCTATAAGTCATGGTGAAACATTCATGATTGCAGCACCATACTTCAGCAGGGACAGGGAAGCTGGTCAGAGTTGATGGGAAGATAAATGTAGGTTCACCTTCCAACAGGACATGGACCCTAAGCATATCTGTTAGAATAGCCCAGTCAACAACAAATCCCATTGAGAATTAGTGGCAAGACTTGAAAACTGCTCTCTACAGATGCTTTTCATCCAATCGGACTTCAGCTATTTTACAAAGAAGTATGAGCAAATTCTGCCTCTAGATGTGCAAAGCTGGTAGGAACCTACCCCAATAGACTTATAGCTGTAATTACAGCAAAAAGTGGTTCTACAAAGTATTGACTCAAAAGGGCTGAATACGAATGCATGGCACACTTTACAGATTTAAATTTGTAATTGTTTTAAACTATCATTTTCTTTTCATGTCACAAATTCTTGCTACATTGTATTGGCTTATTAGATAAAATTCCAATAAAATACATTTAATTTTGTTGGTACAATGTGAATACATGTGGGAAGGTTCAAGAGGTATGAATACTTTTCCAAAGCAATCTATCAGGAGACAGCAATTACAATTAATAACAACAATGAACAATAAACTCTTATTTCAAAGAAGGACACTTTTTTATTTCCATTATAAGACTTGTATAGTATGAAGGCTTTAATAGAGCCTAATAAAGCTGGGCATAATATAACAATCTAATAAAATAGTGTTGAAGTGTTGATAAAACGTATTGTATTATAATAATTAATATAATTATTTATCCTTTATCTCACAGCAAGCTATGTGTGCCAGCAGTATAGATTATTACCTGAACAGCACACTGATGGAACATTAATATAGAATTCAGTTGGTGTGCAGTATTTTCGAGCTTACATTTTACAGTCTCTTATTTGATCCAGTTTCAGGACCAGAATGATCTACATTATAAATCAGCATTTAATTAAGATGAACTTTTGAACTTGGGTCTACAAAACACCACAACAACATGCAGTACTTCATCCGTTTTCAGCACAACCCAAGTTTGATCTGGTCACGCACCACTTTTAAAAAAGAAGTCTCCTTTAAAGCTGTATGGCACCACTGATGAAGGAAGGAGTGTTCTGTACTGCTTTTTTGAGCGATGATGACAGATACACGTTTGCATAAGTACTTAAAAGGCAATCTGGGTTCCACTGAGTGAGGTAAGATGTGAGTCAATGTATCCATTGAGTGGTGGATTTTATAGGCTCCCAAACCTCTGAACCTTTCCCCAGTCACCCTGAAGGCCAATCCACAGCCTCTTTCTCCATCCTGTTGTTTTCCATCCTTTAAGCGAGGAGCTCAGCCTTACATAAGTGTCTTGTCAGCAGCACACACTTCCCAAAAACATTTCCTTGTGCAAACACGTTGGGATGGCAGAGCCTGGATGAAAACACCTGGGGTCAAACAATAAAACTCATCCCTGGGCGTCCACTCAGTTCCCAGCCCAGCAGGGCCAAGGCCACAAGCCTGCCAACCACGTGGGGCAGTTAATACAGTCATGGACCATTTTTGGACTAATATATTTACATAAGCACATCATGTGCCATTAAGTCAGACTTGTGGGTCTTCCCAAGTAATGGAGCATTGAAATAAAAGAAAAACATGAAAATGGCGGGAAAACCCACATATCTCAGTTGTTTGTTCAAGAGCTAAATCGTTTATCGGCCTTGATTTGCAAAAAAGGGTGTAATTTCAGCCTCACTTGAGTAGAGAAACTCGAACCCCAGGTCCAGCTGTCCACACATTGCTGCCCCTCAAAGCCTGACCGTTAAGCTCACTCTTTCACTCCATTCATCCCTCCATCTATCTGTCATCTCCACTCCTCTTTATCAAGTCAGGTAATCGATTGAAAAACACACCCAAACAAAACATGGCCCACAGTGTCCAGCAGTTTACCCAGGTCCTCAGATTTCTCCTCAACTCTTCCTGAATGTGCAGTTGTGACAAGCTGTCTCCACCAAACAAATCTGTCATTGCCGAAGTAGAGCCAAAGCCATTTACACCCAAAACACAGAACTGAGGTCTACTTCACCCTAATGTGTGGTGATATTCAGTATATTTACACTGTGTTTTAATAAATGGGCATGTGGGCATGTTGAGCTTCTCGCCATGAAAACCAGCCAACCTTAACCATAAACATAAGAAGATGTATACAGACATGTTGCTTTCCATGTCCTTACTCTTTAAACTTTACACAAAATAAATACACATAATTTCACCCCTTTCTCCAAATATGGCTCATAGATGTTTGGTATGTGAATTTTGCTTCTTTAGTTTGGCTGGGCTGGGATCTTCAACAAGAGTCCGCTGTTCAATTCCAGACCTTTGTGATTCAAGGGTTGACTCTAGAGCTTAAGTCTCAATTCCACATAGAGATATTAAAGTTGCAGCATTCCACATCACTCAACCTTATTTGGTTTAACCTGATATTGTGAATTTCCCCCCTGTGGGTCTAATGAAGGTTTATCTTATCTTATCTTATCTTATCTTATCTTATCTTATCTTATCTTATCTTATCTTATCTTATCTTATCTTATCTTATTTGAAACCATTGTTCTGTACTATATATTATATTTTAGAGCTACTACCAAGGGCGTAGAATCAACATGGACGGTGATGTGTCCCCACTAATATTCAGTGATTATTGAATTGTCCCTACCAATAATTTGATGCCCTCCAAAAAAACCTTGATCTGACCTAGAGGTGCAGAATGGGTTAAATCCAGTTCTCTAGTCAAGTCACATATGGCCAGTGTGATTGGCTGTGCCTTTCCCTGTGCCTTTTGTAGCTACATTTGGTTGGGGGTGTCCCACAGCACCTGGCCAAAAAATGTAGTTTGTGATGTAAAACGTTTAAACATTTGTACCCCTTCAAAAAACATGCATTTCCAAATGGCTAGTTTGTGTTGGAGGTCTTCATTGCATTGCATAGAAGGACAATTCTATTGGACCAATCAGTGCTCTACAAGGTCTACACATCCCATTTACTCCCTTCTCAGCTTGCTGGGAATTTTGGAAATTTGCCAAAATGTAAAAGCAAAAATATGGCACATAGATGAGTCAGGTCCCCCATTGTTGGCTGGTCCAAATATCAACCATTTTGGGGACTTGTTCAAATCCTTTCTCTCCCTAAGCCTATTGATATAGGGAAATTCCAATGAATTCCCAGTTTACACAAATCTATTGGGTAGAGAACACTAGGGAGTGAAGTGGAAGGGAAACTAGGTGTTACTCCTTAGTGGCCAAAATTAGGATAGTTTGGATTATGCTTTGCCTCCATTAACTATTATATAAATCAGCCTTTTACTTTAAGCACAAAAATAAAGAAGTGAACTTTATGCACCAACTATTTTTTGACCACTCTTGCTGACTAGCTCTGGGGTCACAGAGAAGTATTTTTGGCCATTTGTTTAATGGTTTTTTAACAGTTCCACAGAAAATGCTTGCACTAATGTGGAGCAGCTACATGTGATGCACAGTCAAAAAGTCAAACACATGCTTTCTCTACACATTCATCAGTAGCAATGGAGTGTGGTTTTGAGTCAGAAGAGAGGTTGGTGCACAGTGACTCATGGTTGATGTCACCAGTCACACTAATGTTATTACTGCAGCAAAACACTCCATCTCAACAAATAGTGTGCGCTTTACATAGGAAAACACGGCTCAGCAGAAGCCAAGGGAGAGCAGCAAAATACTGCAGGAGTGTGATAGAGAGGAAGGAAGGACTATGTGTGAAATAGAAGAACGAGAGAGACAGTGAGGGAGACTGTGTGTGGACACAGATCTACTCAAACCAAGTGACTGTTTGTCATCTGCAGAAGCTGTTACAGCAAGTTTAGAGTGCACACATCTGTGCCTCTGCATCCGGTTCCTCTCATGTGCAGGGCTGTGTATGTAGTGTGTGGTATCAAAGGTAACAAAACACACTATGGTATAGTTCAAAATATCACAGAACTACGTAGCCCTTGGCATTTTCAATAAGGTTAGTTTATCCATACATAGAGTTCAATTTAACGACATGAACTGATCTCAGATTTAGTCAAAGTAAGCCCACATATTGAAACCCAGTGAACAGAAGTTAAACAGCCATAGAGGAACCATGGTTTTAATAGAGATGTCTGATGTCTGAATGATGGCATTCAGTCCACAGATTTATTGTTCTTTTACTAAATACAAAGAAAATCCAAAGTTATTTTTCATGAAAATTATCCTCATACTACACATGTCCGCATACAGAGATCAGTTTAACTCTTTCAATTGAAGAGAGAGGTAGAAGACACTCTATCCCCACATCTCCCATATATGTTGTATTGGAACTGGGGATCTGGTGCTTTCCCCCTGAGCATGTTGGCTGCCCAACAATGATGCAATCACAGCCATTCAAAAAGAAGCAGTGGTTCTTTATGGTGTTCTTTGTGGCATCACTCAAAGAAGCATTTGTAGCCTTTGTTTTTGTCATGTAGACATGTATTGAGCCAAAAGGTTAATCTGTTCTTTTCCTTGCAGCTGGAAACATGTTAAAACTGCTCTCCGTCACCCCACAATAATGCCATGGCTAAAATGCGTTGGTTTAGTGCTATTAATGAAGAAATGTTAATCAATAGAGTGAGTCACCTCAAATCATCTACTTGTAGTCTCGACACATTACCAACTAAGTTTTTCAAGAATATCTTTTACTCAATATCAGCAGACATACTATTCAGGTAATAAATACCTTTCTGATGTCGGGAGTTTTCCCAAACACATTGAAAACTGCAGTTGTGAAGCCTCTCTTAAAAAGGAAAAATCTAGAGACAACCCTTTAAATAACTACAGATCCATTTCAAATGTACCTTTCCTTGGAAAAATAGAGAAAATAGTCTTCAAACAACTTACAGGCCATTTCTGTCCATTAACAACTGTCTCGACAAATATTAGTCAGGATTATGACTAAATCATCGCACTACGGTGGCTCTAAGCAAAGTTATCAATTATTTAAATAAATACTCTCTTCTAAAACTGTCTATTTTAGACAAAACTATCTGCTCTACTATTACTAGATCTCATAGATAGACTTGAGAACTGGGTTGGACTCTCAGGAACTGTCCTACAATGGTTCAGTTCATACCTGTATGGAAGGAATTACTTGGTTGGAATAGAAAATAAGGATTCTGATTCCGTCCCCCAGGGCTCAATTCTTGGGCCACTCTTATTTAATCTATATACGCTCCCTCTTGGTAAAATCCAACAGGACTTTGTGATGTCCTACCACAACTATGCAGACCCCACAACTCTCTGTGTAAGTGCCTTGAGCACATCATTGATTGGATACGTCAGAACGTTCTGCCGTTAAATAGTACTAAGATTATTTTACTTGGGAATAGACATGAGAGAAATTAACTTTTCCATATAAATTATGTTTAATTTTGTAGCTTTTCTGTGATTCCTGTTGTTAGATTTGATTTCTTAATGATTTAGAAAGGATTTTTTATTTTTGCTTTAATTGATTTCATGTATGTATGAAAAGTGCTGTACAAATAAACTTTGCCTTGCCTTGCTTTACCTAAGTAATGGTAAAATACAGAAGTAGAAGATTTACAGAAGTAAAGAAGTAGAAGAGCTTAGGATTGAAAAAAACAACAACAACAGAATATTACTTTGATAGTGGAGAAAATGATGGTGAAAACAAACCAGCCAAGATCCTGGAAACAATTCAGAAATATTGAAACTGACTTCACCACAAAGAAAGAAAGAAAGAAAGAAAGAAAGAAAGAAAGAAAGAAAGAAAGAAAGAAAGAAAGACAGAAAAAACACACAAACACTTGGCCTCTTTTTTTTTCCTCCTTCACATTGAATGCTAGGTTATGAGTGGCACACAGTAGAGGCCTTATCAAGCAGTTAACTGGATGCCCAAACTGCCCTCCCCTCTGTCACACGCAGTGAATTAGGGACCTTGAGCGGCACAATGAGGAATTGTCTCTGAAGGTTTATAATTGTCCTCAAAACCACCCCCGCCAGCAAATCTTAGCTGAGAGGCGAGAGCAGAAGAAAGAGAATAAAGAGTGGGAGACTATTGCTGATAGAACAGCCTTATCTAATCTGTGTGTGTGTGTGTGTGTGTGTGTGTGTGTGTGTGTGTGTGTGTGTGTGTGTGTGTGTGTGTGTGTGTGCGTGTGTGTGTGTGATTCTGGATATGTGTATGTATGTGTGTACATGTCAGAAGCACCACAATTTCTTTCCTTCATATTATTTCATTTGTGCAGCAATGATGACTAAGCTGTTACGGGCATGAAACACTCCACTGAAACAGCGTAGGGGCGCTTTCTCATGCTGGCTGGCTTTGTGTGATGACAGACTGGCAGGAGCTAACAGTGTTGAGGTTGGGGGGTGGAGGGGATGTTTGGAGGAGACGAAATGATGGAGACCAGCAGATGTTTCAGCTTTAGTTGTTTTTGGCTGGAAAGGGCAATTATGAGTGACTCTTTAATGATGCTGGCAGCCGCCCTGTAAACCTGGTTCAGTGGAAGAGCTCCTCATTAGGGTGACCTATGAAATAAAAAAAAAAAAACACACACTGCAACCTGCCCAGCTTCTCCACCCTTCCTCCCCGACATCATGGCAACAGGAAGTACAGGTCCCGTGGAAGCTAGGAACATTCAAATCCTTGTTATTTTAAATGTTTGTGTCTGAAAAAGAGAGAGAGAGAGAGAGAGAGAGAGAGAGAGAGAGAGAGAGAGAGAGAGAGACATGTGTATGTGAATGAATTAGTGGGGGTCTGATGTAACATTGCAGCACTCTAGACTGAGAGAGAGTGTGTGGTACTGAGAGAGAGTGTGTGATTATGATGCAGCTTTTCCATTCCGGAAGTCTGTGCACAGGGATATTGGGAGCTGAGGGGGGAATTGGAGGGAGGGGGTCTTAAGGCAGGTGTTGGCACATTAAGCAACTGTGTTAAGAGCCCAGTATAAGACATCCTGTAATTTACACGTCTGATTTTCCCCACCCGTTCGTATATATTAACCTCACTGGGTGTCAGAAACCTTCACTTAATGGCTGCAGGACTGGCTCTAAAGTTGAGCACTAACACTGCTGCATCTGAAGGTTCATCCCTTGTTTAATGTAGATAATGTGCAGCCAAAAGGGGTGGATGGTTGACTTTTCAAAGCTTACTTCTAAACATATTTTTTCATGTAAGCGCAGTAATTTTACAGTAAAAAACTATAGCAGCAACAGTTGCAACTGTGTAAACACGATGTGACATTTTTTGGTAATTAATTCCTAGCTGAGTTTCACTAGACTGTATTCAGCAGATTTTTTCCTATGCTTTGAGTCCGCCCTTAAGATTAACATGCTTATATGCATATCTGGATTATTGAGAGATACAGAACAGGCACTGGAATTATACCAGTGCAGGATTACACCAATATGACTGCGATGTGCAGTTCTCCACTTCTCCAAAGTTGCATAGTGCAGTTAGCAGCGTGCCGAGCCTGAAGGGACACTATTCTCTCTATTACAAGTTAGTAAAGCGTCAACATAATCTTGAATGATATTTTAAGGGAAAATGCTTCATACTGTAATGTTGCTTTAATTTAGCTTTCCATATTACACAGCTGCTCTCTTGCTCCCTCTTTCACACACGTGTAATTTGTTTGGCCACTATGCAACCATGGACCCACAACACTCTAAACTTGGTCATGTAGATTTCTCCTTTATAACATCCAAAGAATTCAGCTTTTTCTCTCCCTTTCTCCAGAGAGAGGCCACTCAAGTGTTTTTCAGTCTTTTGTCATTTCAAGACTTGACTACTGCAACCCCCTTCTGGGTCGGCATCCTATGCATACCATCAGGCCCTTCAACTGCTCCAGAAAGTGACAGTGTTCCTAAGTTCAGCCAACTAACCTCTCTGCTGCATTCTCTTCATCTTTAGCTTAACCTTGATTTTGGCCTACAAAGCCAAAAAGGAACCTATCCATCCATACTTGATGGAAATGGTCAAAACCAGATCTGTACCAAGAGCCCTTTGGGTACAACTCTGCTTGACCAACCATCCCTGAAGATGCAAGAAGACAAGCATCCAGACTCTTTTCTGTCCTGGCACCAAAGTGGTAGAATGAACGTCTCCTGGGGGTCTGAACAGCCGAGTCACTAGCTGTCTTCAAATGCAGACTGAAGACCCATCTCTTTCAAGAGCATGTAACTTTAATTAAACACAAAATACTGGTATTGTGCTCCAAATAATGCTGTGAATAATATATTATCCTGGTTTGACTGTATTGTTGGTCATGGCACCTTCTGAATCCCCAACTAAAGAGCTAACTGACAAATCTATAGAACTTACTCCAGAAACGAATAGATTCTTAAGTGAAACACTTAAAAGATTTAATAGATATCAATTCCTTATGTAATAAACATGGTTTCGGATACTGTATGAGATACCCTTCTGTAGTAGTATGCTGCATAGTTTAAAAAGGTAACTTTTTTCAAAAGTATGTCTAAGAAATTCTGAAATTACTCAACAAGTTGACACATTCGCTTCCTACATTTGTCTGGTAGCTCCAGTGCATCTTAGCTATTGGACTACAACTGGGGAAAGCGGAAAATGGTATAAATTAGATTTTTAGCTGAGCCATTGTGCTGTAGGGCAGTTGGGTTAACTGTGTCTTTGCCCAAACCATTTCAGACAATATATCTCCCACTCTTTCGCAGTTTGGCAAGACCCAGCCTCAGACCTGTCTTTCTGGGTTAAACCGCTGGCACGCAGGAGCTCTTGGCATAGACTCTGCTATTGAGTTTTCATGAAAGTAGGTCATTGCAAAGCTCCCGTTGGACAAGTGCAGGGGAAAGAAAATAAACGAGCAGATGAATGAAGGAAGAGCTTGCACTGCGCCCTATGGGGAGAGAAGATACCAGCAACTTCCTGTCCACAGGACAGCAGGACACACAAGGACAGGATGTCGCCCATCATAATATCCCTCTTATATCCATGTGTGTTTGCCTCTCTCTCATTCTAAGAGAATGAATCACATGTGCTACTCATTACTGACTGGGTTTAGTTTACTGTTGGTCATGCCAAGGACTGGTTTTGTGATATTTTTTTAAAAGTTGTAAAAAAAATTTTTTCATAATCATGTATAGGTTTGTAATTTCTGGTATTACTCTAGTTTGTCTCCAGTGATTTTGGAGTATACTCTTAAAAGAAAGATGTTATTTGATTTGTTGGGTTTTCTTGACTAAAAAAACACTTTACATCTTATAAATCCTGTTGGAAATGGATTGTCCAGATTATTTTTGATTGAATTTTGATTTGGATGAATTATTTGGAATGATTTAATTGACAAGGATAGTAATAATAGTACATTCATCAAAATACTTGACAGTGGTCTAAATTAAAAAATAAATAAATAAATAAATAAATCTTTATTTTTGATATGTATGTATCTATCTGGAAGGCTGGAAGGCTTGTTTAGGATTTAAACTGGAATTTAATTCAGTTGGAACCAAGTGATTTTAAGCTGGTTTCTGAGCTGAATTAATCACTGATACTTTGCCACATGGTGATGAGACCACAATTTTTAGATACAATAAGTCTTATAGGGTATGTAATTATGACTCTGTTCTGGGATTGTACAAATTAAAGGATCCACTTACTTAAATGTGCTTTTGAAAGAGTAATATAGGCCCAGACTATAGCTTCCTTAATAGTGCTCATTAGTTCAGTTCAAAGATGTAAAATCTTTGAGCGTATGCAACGTACTGCACATGTAAGCAGTTTTTCAGACAAACAAGTCCTAAGAACAAACATGTTTATTGCCTAGGTGCACTGTAGTGGTAGCTGAGGACAGATGTGACGATGAATGAAAGTTAGTGCTTGATATATCCAGCACACACACTAGCATAGCAACGAACACATGCACACACTTATTTACCAGCCTGGAAAACAAAAGAGCCATCTCATTAAATACTTCATCACAAGCTAAAATGACACCAGCTCTTACTACCATGTTTTAGTGGGGCTGGTTTAAGGAACAATGGTTGGAGGCCTGAAAATGAAAGGATTTAAAGGATTTAATGGCTTTGAGAGTACAGCAATAATACATATGTCTACCACATGTAGAGAGGAGAATGAAAGAGGCAAAAAAAGGTGTGATATCTGTGAAATCATTTTCATCACAATTCAAAGCAGAACATGTGTTCTTCTACTGGTTAGGTTTGCCTAACACTTAATTTCAGTCCCTCTGATCTCGACAGAATGTGGAAGGTTTCCCAAATCACTCAACTATATCAACTATTGACGCAACTTACTAGAAACAGAATAATGTACTGACAAAGCATGCATGTCTTCCTTAAGCAAGTCCTCCAACACTCTATGGTTCCTATATGAAGGTTAAGACTGTCTTATTCCTTACGTTCTACAATAACATCTGCTGACAGGAAATGTACAAGGCATGTGCTGGCATCTAACTGGGTTTCATCTAGAGATATTAAAGTTTGAGGCTTTCAATGTATAATACAACAGCCAGAAAATGGCTTTGTGGTATCAGTATACTAAGCAGTCGGTTAATAGTAACTCTGCATTTTGTGGGCAGTTGCAAGCCATTTTCTAGAATTCATAACTCAGGATCAGAGTAACCTACCGACATGATACTCATATCAAAACAAGACAAATCAGCTAAAATTCACTTCTCTGTTTAAATGCCAAAGGAGCTTCCAATGCATGCTTACTGCTCTGTCCATGTGTACGTACATGTTCAACTTGCATGCAGACTCCAACTGATCAGTAAGATGGGGTGGGGTTAAGGTTTCTTCTGGATACATACAAATATCTAAATTCTGTTAATATTTATATCTCAAATGAAGTTAAATCAGTAGCAAAGGATCTCCTGAAAATAACTTTGAATGTTAGTTTTAAAATGTTTTATCCTTTGTAGAATTGCTGGCAGTATGCAGCTCTGAAGAAAGCCGCTATCTCTGATAACTTTTGTGCAACGTTACAAGAATATTGCTGATAGCTACGCATAAAGTATATATATATCACTTTATTTTGATGTGCTGAGCTGTGAGAGAGATGTAAGATATGATTAGAAGCTGTCATTTTTGGCTGATAATGCAGTGCATTTCATGTGTGACATTTCTGATGAGCAGTATTGCATGTGTTCACAACAGACATGGACAGGAGTGTAAATCTACCAATGTGATGTTTATAACTGTAGCATCCAAATGTAAAGAAAAGAGCTCTGTTGAACTACTGTTTGAAAAAGCTAGCATTCAATCATACATCATCAACCTGTTTGTGTCTAGAAAGTCCCATCTATCTGCAAAGTCCATTCCTCAAAGTAGTCCCCATAGAGCAGCTGTGTTAGGACACAGCTAGATTACTAAGGATCTTGGATTGAAAATGGGTTTTAACGATAATGAGTTTTAAGATGTTCTTTTGGATGTTGAATGCTTATTCAATAAGTATTTATTCATTTAAGTAGCCTTTAAAATGCATGTTTTCAGCTGTAATCTCTAAAAAAATGAACCATGAACAAGGTCTGATTCCACAGACTACTAAACCACACTACTATAACAAAGTATTGCAACATACTGTGTTTGAAACTTGCTTTGTAATATACATTTATTTAGAAAATAATAATAATAACACATTGTGTTCAGCAGACAAACTATGAGAAGAATCATTGAACCGAGAGAAGCAGGATTGTTGCCTTAATTAACTGCCCATGATTTAGGCTGTTCTAACCAAGCTGTTAGGAGGTGTTGAGAGCACTGGTTATGTAAGGGCACACACACATGCATTGTGAACAGGATTGGAGCCATATTTTCATATATCTACAGTGACAAATGCAGGTTCTGTTTGGGACCTGACCCCAGTCAGGTGGATGCCTTTACTATTTGTTTACTATTGATTGTTTACTATTTGTTCAACAGCACACAATAAGGGATTCCTAGGAATGTCTCCACAAGATTGCAACAATTGCTTGGCCTGGCCCAGTCCTCAGATTTGTCACTGATTGAGCATGTATTGAACCAACTGGGGTGTCAGATTCAGAAACCTAAAGGTTTGCAAGATCTACAGGTCCAGCTGCATCATCTGTGGGCAAATGTGCTGCTGGATACAATTAGGAAGCTGTATTCTTTCATGCCCAACTGTATTTCTGCATGTATCCAGTGTAGAAGTGGTCCAACAGGGTACTAGAGCCTCCTTTCATTTGTACAGTTTTCCACAATAAAGTTATCCTTTCACTCTAATATTGTAATATGTAACTTACATATATCTTCAATACATTCATACATATAAAGTTTCATTCAATTTGACACCAAACTCCTTCTTGGCGCATTTATTTTAATGAGTGTACTAAGCACACATACTAGTAAATTACTAGTATCATTCAGTTAGTCATTGTGACTGGTTATTAATATTATAATATTAATATTGTAATTATAAGGATTAATTTGAATAATACACACTTCGGCACTACACAACATATAATATCACAAAGCCCAACATTGCAATACTGAAAACAACTGACATACTTTACATCCCTAGACCACACAATGGTAGAGAACATATCCAGACGGTGGCTGACATTTTAACCAGTAGATCAGGGCAGTGCATCACTCAGGCTGAAAGAAGAAACCAGGGAGGAGAAAAGGAGGGTCACAAAGAGAGGAATAAAAGGGAAAAAGGGTGGTATAATGTAGGAGCAGATATTAATCAGATTATCTGATTACACCAAAATGAAAGCGCTGAATTGGATACAGGCTATTGTAAAACTCCCTCCTGTTCCAGGACAGATGGGCTGAGAGGAAAAACAGTGTTTTTACATGACACAACCATGGGTTTGGATTACACACTACACACATGCTAACAGGTGTGCTACATAATACTGTACAGAGATTTGATTATGTACTGTGCACACACGCTCACACAAAACCTCTAATCATAGACTTTTCATACATGTCTGTAAGAGTGATGCTCATTCCATACACTCCACATAGGCAGCACATAGACTGGTGGTTTCACATCCAGGTACAGCAAGTTAAATGTGACCAAAGAGCAAATGTTCATCACAGTTTCAGTTCACGTCACTGTTGAAAACACAAAACAAATACTCATACATAAGAGCACGTGAATGCGCTTCTATCTGTGCACACATAAATAATCATTTCCTGCTTCATAACACCCACACACACTAAAATAGGCCTCAGTGTGTGTGTGTGTGTGTGTGTGTGTGGGTGTGTGTGTGTGTGTGAGCGAGCGCAAGAACCTCTCAGGCATGTTGGGTACTTGTACAGTGGCCAGAAAAATCCCCGAACAATCACGTGATTAAGGTTATGCATTTTAGAAACATCAAAGTAACCCTTACCTTGTAAAGTGCTTAAATTACAGTGGAGAACACACTTATTACTAATCATTGAGGTTAATTATTTATACATGTGAATAGGAAACACTTCATTATATAAATACATTTCAAAGATTATAAAAATAACACTCCTGGTTGACCACTAAAACTTAAAGCGTTCATGTTTAAGAAAACAAGACAAAATCAAACTCTGTTCTCACTTCTGATCAGAAAAAAAACTTCCACTATGAGAAAATGACTCAACACTGTAGGTCTGAGAAGATGTGGAACTGATCAAGAAGCTGTCACTGAGAAAACCAAATAGACAACACTGAAAAGCTATATAGTTTATACACAGTATATATATTTATATACATACTGTGTATAAACTATAGAGTTTATATATAAATTGTGTAATTAGTTGAAAATTAAGTGACATAACATGGAAATAATGGACAATGGAAACCAAAATCCCATGGAGACCAATCTGTGGCATGATTTAGTAGTATCAGATACACCGATACATAAAGTCATAGAGGTTTTGAGGAACATGAGGGCCAATATATGGCATCAGTGCCTTCATCATCCTGGAAGTGCCTACATACTCTGGCCATGTGAGGCCAGAAATTGACCTGCACCAGCATAAAATCTCACAGTGGCTCTGATGATTTCATATATATATATATATATATATATATATATATATATATATATATATATCCTTCATATCACCTGAAGAGAAAAAGAAAATAAGTAATTTTTCTGGTGACTCTTTCTACTCATTACTCATTAAATGTCCTTACTTTCCTTACTTTTGAGACACCCTGTATATTCAAAGATACAATGAAAATGAGACTCTCAACAACCAAGACCAGGTACACCAACAAAACATCCCATGTGAGATTTAAAAGTTAATTTAAAAAGTAAATTCACCCCAGTACCAGAGCAGATCTTTTGTCCACTCATCACACTGGAAAAATGCACATTAAGGGCTTGACAATGAGCCTGCATAGGCAGGGCTTAGAGACCAGCAAGTAGGGTAGAACAGAGCCCATCAGAGGCTCTTCTGCTTTGTATGTTGTCTTGGTGACAAACAAGACCCTTACCATCTCAAAGGTTGCCTCCAACTGCCATGTAATAAAAGGGAAAATCCTCTCTATTTTGACCACTTGGGATGGCACTCAATATATTTATCACCATAAAATGTTTTCTTTTGAACAAATCCCAAATACCCAAGTGGAGTAAGTAGTTTGGAAATGAAATGGTTGTAGACGAAACAATGTATTTAGAGTTTCTTACACTTTAAAGTATCACCATCGCTTCAAATCTTTAAAAAAATCAGCTGGTGTTTCTATTCATCCTTCCCCTGTGAGAAGATATCTCTGCAGTTGAACATGAACACTGTGGCTTTCTAAAGACATGGAGATGATCAAGGACCTCTTACTGAGAAAAGTGAACAGACACATGTCGAAGATTTGATCAGATGAAACTCCTGAGCATCTGCTAGTCCAAAGTAATGTTCTTAGGATTCTCATTAGTGTTCAAAACAGTTACTCAAAGATACAGTGAAATTGATTCCATGCTAGACCTGGTGGACCACCAAAACCTCATCTTGGAGTGAGTGAGAGAAAATCAAGCTCTATCCTTGCTTCAGATCTTAAAAAATCAGTAGGTGTTTTTGTCCATTTTTCTACTGTGAGAAGATGACTCAGCACTGTGGGTCTGAAAAGATAAGGAGCTGATCAAGAAGATTTTACTATGAAAAGCATACATGGAACATTTGATCAGATCGAAACTGCTGAAGGTGGTGGTGTTCTCAGAACAATGGACTGATCACTCCAGAGTCCATATTAGTTTTCTGCTGTTTGGAAATGCTTTTTCCTTGAGACACAAAGTGTGCACCTTGAGAATAATCAAGTCTGGCAACCCATCTGTTAGAGAAACAGTGAACGATTATTGCCAAACTCTTCCATCTGACTCAGACATGAATAATAAGTTAAATGTGTGCACGCAGGGCGAAACCATAGAGGCCAAGTGTTGAAAACAAGCCTTCATCACTGAAACAGACTGTAAAAAGAAGAAGGGAAAGAAGAAGTGACAGGAACAGTGTGATTGGTAAAAGGAACTGAGAGAAGTCCAGTGCAACAACATCTGCTACCGCTCCTACAAAAACCCAACCCCTAACACACCACACTGTTTGTCTCTGGGTCACAAAGAAGGCCAAAAAACACAAATACACACACATACATACACACAAACACACACAAAGTCACTCCTGGATATGTGCGTGCATGGAGAGCTAAGTTAATAAGTAAATAGGCTATGCCGCATATCTGATTTGGCGTCAGTGTGGCCCAGCTTTCGCGCAGAATAATAAACGGGAGTGACACGAATCAATATTATCTTTTCATTCACAGGGGAGAAGAAAAGAACTAAAGAGAGGCCACAAAAAGAGAGAAGCGAGGGAGAGAAAGCCCCCTTCTGACTCCCTCCAACTCATCCACGTCTTCCCTGCTTTGCCTGGCCTCTTGCTTGGCAACTGACGGTCCTTCACAAAGAATTCCAGCGTTTAACCAAAGGCAAGAACCCCCCTCCTCTTTAAGAGATGACCGGTTGCCCCTGGAGACCGCACTCCAATAGATTCCACCAAATTCTGAGACTGAAACGCAATGTAAAATATCAAATACAAATATGAAGCAAGACCTATAGTTTAACATAAACCTGTGCTGAGAATGAGAGGGTGTATATGAGAGTGGTTTTCAGCCACTAATGCTAATGTAGACTAAGATGCTTAAATGGGTCTATTGACTACATTCATGTCCTCAGCTCATTAGTAGTCACAAAATCCCCCTCGCCTGTTGCACTGCTTTCTATTCTACACTCTCTGTTCCTCTGTCTCTCAAACACACATACATACAGAATAAAGAAAGATTCAATCTGGCCTGGCTAAGTAGAATGGGTACAGAATTCGTAGACCAACTGTTTAACACAGACACACATACTGTGCCGCTAGCAAATGACTAAAAGTTACTTAACAGTATGGAAAATCATCTACACATGTTAATAATTTAGCTGTCTGAATGATCATGGAAAGAAACCATGTCTTTCAATAGGAAGTGGAGTGCTTGAGTGGATAAAAAAACTGACACTTGGGGAAAGAGGATTGGTATAATCCCTTAAACTGCAGCTTATTATTCAGTCCTTATTATTCAGCATTATTCATTATTCTGAACGATGAGGCTTATTATTATTTCAGTAACAGCTATACATAATTTGAAAACTCCTTTAAACCTCCATGACATCGCTTTATTTCAGGATTATTCAATTGTAGAAGCAATACATTATGATTTGCTTTAGTCTGTAGATGTGTTCTTACTCTTCATTGCATCTGTGATCTTAAGATTCCCTTTAGACTCTAACTGTTATCATACATCTGTAACTGTGATCTTTAGATTCTCTTTTGTCTCAAACTGTTCTCTTGAGTCTGTAACTGTGATTTTAAGATTCTCTTAAGTGTGTTATACTCTCTTTATTCTGTAACTGTGTTCTTACGATTCCCTTTAGTCTCTAACTGTTATTATGAGTCTGTAACTATGATCTTTTGATTCTCCTCACCCTGTAACTGTGATCTTAACATGCTCTTTAGTCTATAACTTTGCTCTTAGGATTCTCGTGAGTCTGTAACTGTGATCTTAAGATTCTTTTTCATCTGTAACCACATTCTTAAAATTTTCTTGAGTCTGAAATTGTTCGTAAGATTCTCTTGTTTGTAAATGTGTTCTTAAGATTCTCTTGAGTCTGTAACTGTTCTTAAGATTGTCTTGATTGTAACTTTGTTCTTAAGATTATCTTTTGAGTCTGTAGCTTTAGTCTTAACATTCTCTTTGGTTTGGTCTTAAGGTTCTCTTTAGCCTGTAACTATGTTCTTAAGATTCTCTTTAGTCTGTTGTCGTGTTCTTAAGATTCGCTTGAGTCTGTAACTGTTCTTAAGATTGTCTTGATTGTAACTTTGTTCTTAAGATTATCTTTAGTCTGTAACTTTGTTCTTAAGATTCTAATGAGCCTCTTGAGCCTTCAACTGTGTTGTTGAAATTATCTTAAGATCCTCTTTAATCTATAGCTTTGTTCTTAAGATTCTCTTGTGACTGTCACTATGTTATTATGATTGTCTTTAGTCTTGTTAATAGTTAATTGTTGTTAAAAGTCTCTTTAGCCACTAACTGTTATTAAGAGTCTGTAACTGTGTTCTTCAGATTCTCTTATGCCTGTAATCTCTTCTGTCTGTAACTGTGTTTTCAAGATTGTGTCTTTAGACTGGTGTAGTGTACTTATTATATTCTTTAGTCTGTAGCACTCCCAAAATTCCGACTGAACAGCTAAACAAGCGGGACAAATTTTAAACCCATGTTGTTTGAACTGACGAATAACAACATTTACTGTTTGTAATGATCAAAGTATGTTTGGGGGGAAAATTAAATATTTCATGAAAAGAACACCTCACCAATTTAATTAAGCACAAGGGTAGATCAACATACTTGAGCTTGTGTTGCAGCCAGTGGCACAGGGAACATTTCACTGTTATAGGGAAGAAAATTGTGGAACCAAACACAACAATGTCTATAAAACAAACTGAAGATGGAGTAGAAGGATGGCTTTAAAGAGGATGGAAAAAGATGGCTTGAAACAGAATAATGATCCTAAACACACCTTAAAATGGACAACTGCAAGATGCACAAGCATAAGGAATGTGTGGACAGACCTCAAAGGAGCAGCACATGCAAAACAGTCCAAGAAACTGAAAGAACTAGAAACCTTTTTCAAGGAAGAATGTGCTACAAGCCCCCAAACAAGAACTGAAAAACTTTCAGGCTGATATTTACAGACTGTGATATGTGCCAAAAAAGTAGTGACCATGCAGGGTGCTTAAACCTTTGCTTCAAACCCTAGTCCTCTTTTGTTACTCAAATATAAAATATGAAATAAAGAAATCTTCTGGCTTAAAAGAAATATTTCACCTTTAACATTATACTTTTTGGCGTGCCACTATATAGGCCCTTGCAGTTCATGGGGCCAAGATTTTCCAGGCAAACAGAGATGCAGAAAATCCAAGAGAGATAGCTTAGGAAGAACTGTGTGTTCTGCTCTGAAGCTCGATTTCTCTCTCATTTCTCATCTTTTATCTGTGTGTTGGCAGAGCTCTCCATCTATAAACACGAGCACACCGCTGAGCACATCGCTTTGCCCACTTCACAACTAATCATACATATTCCTCAGTTCTCTCTTTCCCCCGCCATCATGACTTTGATGGGCCAAAGCCACAGGCGTGCAGGAGAACCTGATAGTCGTGGAAGCCTCACCGCTTGCTCTCTCTGGGCTGGAATGTATTTCTGCAGCACTGCACTTTTTTGCCGTATCAGGGGAATGATTGCAGCTCCCCTCTGGAACGATCAGCTTCCATCTTCATCCAGACATGCCACCCACACATCCTCGCCTGGACATGCACACGCACACGCACACACACACTCACACACACACACACACACGGATACACAGTCGTGAACTCATGCACACTCACATACAGACCTCGAAACTCCACAACCTCATCAAATTAAATATGCTTGAAAAATCGACCACAGACTTGCAGAAAATAGCCATTTCAAGCAGTCAGGATTTCACTTCCTAAATTTTGATCATCTAACATTTAGAGGGAAGACTTAAACACATGGACACTTATTAAGGGAATAGTTTAACCTACATGCTAATATTGCTTACACTGAACAAAGGTAAATGTGCACCCATTAACATTATTATATCATGCAAACTGGTGATTGTTGGTGAGCTTACATTCATGGTTAGCTATGTTGGGTTGCCCTATTTCTGTTTGGAACATGACCTACTGCAGTAGATCTAGATACATATTCTTCTCCACCTAAAAGACCATTTGGCATTGGTGGTGGGCAGCAGATCAAATGAGGGGTGATGATGACGATTAGCAGGACACTAATGAATTGCTGGAAAGAACATCTACTGGCACCTTTATTTCATGATTACTACAGAAACAACAGAACTGTGCTAATTGGGCAGCAATTATAATTATGATCTAGAATATTCCTCACCATCATGACTTACATACTGATAAAATTTGGAACCATTCCAGATAACACGGTTTGATTGACTGAAGTGACGATCATGCACATGATTTCAAAGTAGATTCTGGTTGGAAATGGAAATGTAGCCAGTCAGCCTAAATAGTTATCAACACAATACGTCAAGGAATAAGGGTATAAACCTTGCTTTGTCTGATCGGTATGATATTATTATATGATTTGTTAACAAGAACTCAAACCTTTCACCTGTGGCAGAGCCTAGGTCATTCAGTGTTTTGGTTGGTTATCCAATCAGACACATTTTGAAGAAACACTGTTCAACTACCAGCAGCAACAACAAGAATAAATATGACTTATGTTTGAATAGCAGGAGAACTGTAATGGTTGGACAGCATAGTGGATAGCTGGATCATCATGTAAAGAAGAAAGTTGGGTTCTACCTACTATACGGTTCCATTTAGGTAATGAGTGCTTATTGTCATTACTCATAAATACTCCATTTGGGAGGAAGTGTTACAGTGAGCAGTACAGTAAAAGCAACAAACTTGTTATACCCTTATTTTCATAAGCATTTCAAGCAAAACACCAAAGAAGCAGAACAAAGTGATCCAATATTGTTCCAAATGACTTCACTGCAACAAGCTGATATGATTTTTCGCTGCATCCAACTTCATGCTTGGATATTAATAGATGTTTGCAAGTGTCTATACCTGTGAAGAGTGCGTGCCTAGGCAAGCGAACGTTTCATGATTGCAGGGTTTCTTTACATCTTGACTGAAGAACTGTGACATCACAGTCCTAACAGTAAAGGTAAGGCAGCTGTAATCAAGCATCGCAGCTTATAATACACATTCAGTTGCATTTAATTACCACCTCAATAAGAAAGATACTACAAATATAAGAAAACAAACACACCCATACCATTTCACCTCTAAAAGAAGTGAATGAAAGGTAAATGCTCTAAGTTGAGTAAAGAACAGCCTTTACCAAAGAATACCTCCAAAATCATATTTAAAATGCACCTTGGTTTTATATCATCTATTAATTTCCGGTTTCCAACTGAAGCAGTAAATCCACTGTCACACCAATAACTTTATTTTTAAAGTCGCATATTTGCCTGCAGTATGATGCTCTGAGTAAAAGTGTGATTATTAAAATGTAATTATTACTTAATACTTTTCATCTTCAATGAGCAAAGAAACTCATTTTGATGTTTACCTTTACTTTGTACTGCCAATTAATAATGCTAATGCTGTCTAATGAAAACCATGTATATCCATTGTTGCCTGTTTTTTTCCCCTACATTTTGAACAATCTCTGTGAATAACAGGTTCAAAACCTGTTTGCCATTGGCAGCCAGAGTCCCAGAAAGCAAAATTGGCCATGGTCTCTCCCCACATCACACCCACTGTGATGCTGGTCAGCACAGGTGTCTGTTAGGAGTTGTGACAGAGCTGGTGACCCAACACTTTTCTTAGAGTGCATTGGCTGCCCAGCATTGGGGCAATGGCAGCAGCTTGGAAAGAGGTGGGAGCCTCATATGTGATGGGGGAGAGTCTTAACAAGATTGGATAATTGGCATTTCCAAACTAGAGATCTCTCCATCTCTTTTTTCCATTGAGGAGGTAACCTGAAGTAACCTAATGCCAGTCATGCTGCCACACCCTGTTAAATGCTGATGTTCATATTTCTTCTCCCAAAGGTAATGGAAGCCAGTGTTCCGTATTGCATCACAATGGTCAGGAGCAGAGTCATAATTGACTTATAATGGTCTTAATTTGGCTGCTCACAAATCCCCTTCCAAGTTCAAATTCCAAATGAAGTGCTGTTCAGCTAAAATTATTTATTAAAAAGGGCTGGATACTATATTGCAAACATTGATATATCAAATATGTTGTAAAAGATATAAACAAATGATCATATCTTAATATCACATTTGTTTGATTTAATTCCAAAAATGATTGAGAAGGGCATGTGTGTGGAAATGGTTTGGTTTCTCTACACTGATATTTTTTTTATGTAACTTTGTTTATATATCAATAGGACTTCTTGGAAAAGGCTCCCAAAGCTACCTAAACTAATCCATAACTTGTACCATAAGCCATGAATGAGACTGTATGCTGTAGACTCAGCAGCAACAGTGGGACTGTACAACACAGTACAACACTCCATACTTTAGAACAGTGTGCTCTAACATGATAAATATAAATAATAAATAAATACATTTTAATGTAAACAGTATTTTGTCATCAAATGAAGTGAATGGAACAACGTTCAGTACAGCACTGCGAAAAAGTGATCAAGCACCGTTTGACATTTATAAGCATATGCTTTGAAGTTCAGCGGTCAGTTTCTTTTAAGTTTGTAGTTTGCTGGGTGAATCCATAACCTTATCAACCGAACATGTGAGGAACTGCTGATCGGCCTGAATGAAGGCTGAATAGTAGCTGAGAGCAGCATGAAGTCAGACAGTTTATAATTGTGCTGTGGTATGCACTGAGGTCTATGCACACATGTGCTTCAAATGTCAGAAATGCTGTATATGTGTGACGAGGGGTGCAAGAGGTTTGGGTGAGATGTGCAAAGGTGTGAAATGTGGGACGCTTGCAAGTGTAAATGTGGTGAAACACATGTGCACAAAACAATATCCTGCTCAGGGGGATATCATGAAGTGAGGCCTAGGGCAGTTGGTCTCATTCCTAGTGTAGGACGTTTCATGTACTTTAAATTCTTGTGATTTCCAGGTTTTAACACACCTGACTCGGCTCTTGCAGCACTTGATGGTTACTTGATGCAATGAATAAGAGCTGGGAAAACATATATATGTGCAATACATGCGGTGTACTGTGGAGAATTCCCCCTGTCAAATCCCCTTTGGGAACTGTCCTACTGCCACCTGCTGGAGTAGTGTTAATTGCCTACTGTGTATAGATACCTTTTGGTAAACTCTGTTATGCTATGGGCCTCCAAATACACCTTTCAAAATATACTTGCGCTATACTTGCCCTGCTGTTCTGTTAAAAGACTAAACTATCTGGCATATAGATTGTTCACCATTCAGTTACGAAAGCTTGTTACAGGGACAAGGAAAACTCACATGGTGTGTTATATAACAGACGGTGAGGTGTAGTGTGTTTTCTTTTCAGCTTGTTTCAGCTTGTTTAGCCGAATATCATGTTTAATCTCCTTTCTTTCTATACATCTCTTTTTTTCCATTGAGGAGGTAACCTGCAGTAACCTAATGCTAGTCATGCTGCCACACCCTGTTAAATGCTGATGTTCAGATTTCTTCTCCCAAAGGTAATGGAAGCCAGTGTTCCGTATTGCATCACAATGGTCAGGAGCAGAGTCATAATTGACTTATAATGGTCTTAATTTGGCTGCTCACAAATCCCCTTCCAAGTTCAAATTCCAAATGAAGTGCTGTTTATTATCATTGTAGCTGTATGATAAATTTTCATTGTGTGACTTGCTGTTTACAATGCGAGGCATTGATCAGTCAAATGGAAAATAAATGAAGTTTGAACCAACTAAGCTTAAAAGAACATTCTGAAATCTATTTACATTGGCAAGCATTTAAAAAAGTAGGGATTGTTGATATTGACCAAATGTCATAGTTAAACTAAGCACATCTAAATTTCCAAATATATGGAATTTTTCCATCTTTAGTAAAAAATATACAAAAGAATTATAGAATGATATGTTTACATGTAAAGTCGTTGATAGCTTTTAGGAATTGGAGCATAAGCTTTCAGTGTATTCATGCTACATAAATGTACTATTCACTAATCCTGGTCTATATTTTGTCCTGTTGTGTTGCCATGGGCTATGACATGATGGGTGTAAACTGTGACTCATTTTAGGAAGCCTCTTTAGCGGAGGCCAGGAACAACAGAAACAATAGCTTTTTGAACTTTTTTCAATGAAAAAATAGTAATACAAGCATTCAATTAGAAAAATAACAAGACCAAAGCCTTATTTTGATGCATCATGTTGACTAAAATTATCTGTGGGGGCTGCAGTGGTGCGGTGGTTAGCACGTTCAGCTCCCAGCACTGGGGTGTTGGGATCAAGGCCCTTTCTGGGTGGAGTTTCTATGTTCCCCCTGTGTCTGTGTGGGTTTTCTTTGGGGACTGGTTTCCTCCCACATTCCAAAAATATGGATATTAGGAGAATTGGCTATCAGGTGAAGTGCCCTAGTGTGTGAATGAATGTGCATGGGTGAGTGTGAATGTATGCAGAGTGAGTGTGCGAACTCTGTCCTGTGAACATCTGGATATTCAGGGTGGTCTCAGCAGACAATCAAAACGAGTGATTTATCATTTGTATAATCACAGCAATGAAATGTCAGTATCACAAAAGCCAATAATATATTAACAATTAACAAACAATAAAGTCAACAATGCTGGTAGACCTCCATCCTCGCTGTAGATCTCTTTTCTCCCAAGTCCTTCTTTTTGCCATTTACTGAGTCAGCCCATAGCTCCAGTAAATAACACTAATCGTGAGCTCAGTGGCCAGCTCCATGTAGAGGCGGCCTTAATTTAAAGCTTTTACAGGTCTTATTAAGAGCCGTTAAGTGTGGGTAGGAGCTGTTAGATGAGAGTCTTTATTTAAACTGTCTTGAACAGGCCAACCTGGGGGGAAAATGAGTTAAGAGTGGGTTGGGCTTTTTCTCCCCCTTTTAATATTGCATTCAGAAAGAAACATTATTACTGGCAGTCCTGGTGGAAAAGGTAATCAAGAAGCTTTCTATAACAAGCCAAGATTTTCCCTCATTTACCCCAAACTTGTTCACCCAAAACAAAGGCAGCTGTATGTGGAAGGGTTGGAGTTTCTGTACAAGCCGTGCTGTTTAGTTTGATGAGCTTATTGTTGAAGAAACAATAGGCGGGAGAAGAACATTACATGTTAAGAAGGAAACGGCTCACAGGACTGTTTACGAAAAAACTCAGAGTACCTCTAATTCAGGTACTGACTTTTTGTTGACACAGACAAAATATTCAGGGAGAGTTTGCCAAAGAGACACAACAGTGCATACAGTAGGCACCAGAGAATGAGGAAATAGGGGGAAAACAGTATTTTGTCTCATCAAACAAAAAGCCTTCTCACATGCTTTCCACCACATTCAGGTACAGTCGGACAACACACAGAGTCATCAACCAAACACTCAGTCACCTCCAGAATAATCATACCACACACATACAGTAGCATAGAGTTAATTTGGTTTGCAACACAAATGGAATATTTTGGTTTATGACACAAAAGCAATTGTCAACTTTGAAAATGCATATTAATTAATATCTTGAAATTAAAGGAGAAAGGTACAATAAAATATTAAAACAGAAATAACAAAAATAGAAATGGGTGATATGTTTGTTATAGTAATAGACAATATAGGTTATACAGCAGTTCATATATTTAGAGTGGCAAACAAATGTTTGGGTGTCTATCTGTGCTCCTGTGAGCAGATGTGATATATACCTATTCGGCAATTTATCAGAATTGATCTTTTTATAGGAACATCCAAGCAAGCCTGGAACGTTTTGGAAACAAGTCCTGTGAACTAATGGTGAACTGCACTGAACCCAGGTGCTTGGGGAAAAAAGGTGCAGCACTTAAGCACAGTGGTGGATTGGTCACAATTTGGGCTTGTGCTGCAGCCAGTGGCAAAGAGAATATTTCACTGGAAGAGGGATTTGAGTGAATTCCAACAAATTCTATAAGGAAGCATCACAGCACCTGGAACAAAACATCCTCTAAAATTCAGCTTTAATTGCATGCTTTTTGGAAGTGAGGTCATGGTTTACTTGCTTAGCTATTCAGAGTAACAGGTATTTTGACCAGAGGTGCCCAGATATTTGCATGCCACTATATATGAGTATTGATTGTGTTAAGCATCTATCAGTGTGATTAAAAGAATGTCATCCTTCCAAAATGTCTGCAATAACCAGCACATAAAAGAATAAAACTTTACAAAAGAATTTTTTGTATTATATCTTTAAAAACATTTGTTCATGACCTCAGATGTCAACATGGAGTGTGACTGAAATGGATCCTTAGTTATGCGTATGACAGCTATTTTGCTGTGTCTGAGTTTTTAAGTGGAATTCAAGTGTGATTATAATCCGTAATCTCCCACAATTCACTGGGAATTTACAGTTAACACAGAATATGAACCAGACTGCAATCGTCAGTCTCTTTACTAAGCAACACAGTGGAAAGAATGGAAACGACAATATTTGTTCCTATAGCTAAACGAGTGATAGTTACTAAAGAGTCTATCCCTATATAGCACCATACTAATAAGGGAATAGGGATCCATTTTTGTCATGGTATCTTCAGCATACAGAATGGAATGTTATTATTGAGTAATAAAAAAACAACATATAAAATTAAATGACATCACTAAGCAACCCACTCCCATTTATCTCTAAGCCCATTAGCCTTGTAATGCAAAAAGCACTTGAATGCATAAAATATATTGAATACATTAATTATCATAATCAAATCAGGAAACTATAATGGTGCATTCCAAACGCTTCAGTTTATCTCTTCAGATAGTCTTGAGTGGATTTTGGAGTGTGTTTTGGATGAACCTGTTATGATCCTGCTATTCTGTACTCACTTAACGGATGGTTTTGTATCTGCATTCAGCATTTATATTTCCCTTGACCAGTATAACACTCACCACAAAATAACCTCAAATCATGGTAGATCCACCCTCATGCTTTACAGTTGTCAAAATGTTCTTTTTATTAAATACAGTTCCAGGTACCTTGTTGATTATATTGTTGTATTATGACTCCATCAGCCCACAGCACTTGTTTCAAAATATCAACTGACTCCTTTAGATGCTCTGTACAGCAGTACTTAAGTAACATTGATCAAACAGTTTTTTTGATTGATGTGCACCACCTTTTGATTTGGCTAAATGTAATACAGGTTCTTGGCAGTCACTTGGCAGCCATTTCTTTCTACAGTCCTCACTATAGAAGCCCACTTCTTATATGCCTTGTGCTCTTTAACCAGTCATTTGTGAACAGGCCACAATGATGATTTTCATTTTTTATATATTATGAAAAATAAAGCAGCTATAAAATAGAATTTGCAGAATTTATTGTGATTTCTGTCTGATTAGTAAAATCACGGAAAATGAAGGCGTCTGACAATCCTAAGATGTGAATAGTTACACAAGACACTAACATGACAACTACTGAACATGACAACTCTTATCAGCCTCCATTACCACCAATCATATTGCACACCTGCTCCAGACACCCATAAATGCTCTCATACACTAACTTTTTCCACCCGAACATGTTCCCGCTCCAGACATGGACCTTGACCTGCAAGGGCTAACAGAGAGCAGGGCTAAAGTCCTTTGAATAACAGATTAGCAAAGTGCACACAACCTCCTAAACCGCTTTGCCATTGACCTATATTCACCTGCAGGAATATAGAGGGTTTGTAGGAAATGCATACTTGTGTGTTTGTGGATGCTGCATAACTTTCAGGATACATTGCATTCTTTACAAAATTCCAAGTAATGTTTGATTTTCATTTTTAGTTCTCAGTTAAGTAGGAAAAACACCCTGCAAAGTGTATTTCTGTATAATAAGAAACATGATAACTTTTTTGATATTGATATAAAATCTTGGGTATTGACTAATTGCAGCACACACCATGGGATACTTGCTCATTCATTCGTTGTTTCTCCTGCAATTAAGAGAATTAAAAAGAGTTTTTCTTGCTACTGATACATATTTAAGTAACAAAAATATAAAGGATATTCAGGTTTTGTTTGTTTTTTTTTGTTTTTTTTTGTTTTTGTTTTTGTTTTTTTTTTGGGGGGGGGGGGGTGAGTAAAATTAATAAAAGTAATAACAAATAACACTTTCTGGTATGTGTAATTGTCCCCTATGAATCCTTTTCCAGTTGCTTGGTGAATAGAAGTACATCAACCTACAAAAACATCCCACAAAATTGGCCTAGGGTTCTAATATTTAAGGAAAATCAAAATATGCCCATGCAATATAGGCAGCTAGGTCTGTTGGATGGTAGAGGTTTTTGATTATATTTCCCACTATCGAGTCCCTGCTATTTCATAGTAATGGCTAATTTAATGTCAAAAAAAAAAAAAAAGCATATTTTAGACGTATTTTTAGGCACACTGTTGTTTAGTGTCCTGTTTGAGATGAAGACAAAGAGAGAGAAAGAGATAGAAAGAAAAAGAGATACTCCTCTTTACATGCAGATCTTATCTTGCATGCATTGCCTTTGGGATTACATCAGTGTGTATTCGTATTTATCCTGAGTCATACAGTTAAACACACTGATCAGTGCTCTGGTTCTTATAATGTCACTCATTCATTTCCTCCCATTCATTTCCAAAAGTGTAATCTATGCTTGCCATCATAACAGGCCCTTTCTGAAGCAGAACCTCAAACGCGAGCACTAAAAAGCTAATTTTTGGAACCCTAAACAGGATGAAAGGGAGGTCCTGATCCCTTTTAATGAGGAGAAAGGGAATATTGTATGTCCTACACAAGCTCCTTTTATCCAGACAGGAGATACTAGATAGCACAGATACAGTGTCCGGTGTGTGATAGGGATCTGGCCACACACACACACATACACACATACACATACACGATAACTGGTTGTGGAACGCAGCAGGTTAAGAGGAGTCCAGATGGGCCTGAGAGCAGAGGGCGAGGGGTGTTGGGCAAGGCATGTGGCTCAGGGTGGTCCGAAATGTGACTGAAGAACGCACGGATCGCAAAAGGGGACAGAGACACCAAATGTCAAGAAAACTGAGGAGCCCACATCAAAAGCGATGGCCAGGCCGGTCTGGTGTGTTGGAGTGACCTGATATAGTGTATGTATGTGTGTGTGTGTGTGTGTGTGTGTGTGTGTGTGTGTGTGTGTGTGTGTGTGTGTGTGTGTGTGTGTGTGTGTAGAGTGTAAGCCACACACTGCTCAAGCTGCTGTAGCTGCTGCTGGGCTGGATCGCAGTGGCGGTCCCTCAGATCTGTTCCACTCCCTCTTGGGAGCAACGAGTGTCAGTGCCCACACATAGCACAGAAGGTCAAGGGCAGTGCCAAGCTGCTTCTGTCTAGCTTTGAGGATGAACCACTGACACCATGACTTTTGACCCACATACATTTTATCCACATTTGACGTAGGAAATTTCTAATTCTATATAAATATACACAAATCAATCCAAACATTAGTTGCTCTCACATATGAATCGAATAACACAGATAATCTCATAACAATGTTGTATGTAAAGTGTGGGATATATCAGATGATAAGTGAACAGTCAAGTCACATGGTCAATATGATACAATATGAGAAATGGGCAAGAAACCAGCATGACACACACATCTAAATAAAGTATATCTAACTCTCACAAGGGACAAATCACTGTGGCCCAATGACTGGGTTGTAGATTCTCCAAAACAGCAAGGCTTTTCAGGTGCTCCTAGTCCTGTGGTACCTACCTACAGTGCATGCAAGGCACGGAAGGTTACCCATATGGTTGAAGTCAACAGGTCTACTTTGGTACAAGTCTGAATTTTTAACGATGGTTATGGGGGGATATGGGGCTGTGTAGTTGCAGAGTGCCAAAGCTAAGCCTGGTCCACCACTGAAAACACAGACATGAGAGCATTAGAACTTGACCTTGGAGCAATGGAAGCAGGTTTCCTTGATTGATAAGTCCTGTTTTTTTGACATCACATGGACAGCTGGGTATGTGTGAGCTCTTTTCCTGGGGATGGCACCAGGATGCACTTTCAAAAGAAGACAAGGCAATGGAGGGAATGCGATGATCAAATTCTACAAAACTCTGGGCCTGGACATTTTATTATTGTGGAGCAGGTATACCTCTTCATAGAAATGGTATTCCACAATGTAAGGGGTCTCTTTCAGTCCACTACACTGTACACAGTTTCAGGATTATGACAAAACGTTCTAGATGTCTTTCTGATCAACTTTCTGATCCAGCATCTGTAGGATGTGCTTCTATATGGGTGGCAATATCAACAGGTTTATTAGTGACATCCCACCATCACTTAACGCAGTGCAAACCACATGGGTCTACATGTGTGCTGAGTTGATAATGTGTTGCACTGGCAACAATCTGAAATGATTCTTTGGTGCTTAATGTGCCTTTGGTGAAGCAGGTGCCATCCTTTACCCCATCACCTTGGTAATATTGCATGATAGGAAGAGCTTGCTTACTGATGGGGACAGCCAATGTAAATTGAATTGCAAAAAAGCGTAATTGAAATACAGATCTTAGGAAATAAATACCACTAACAACAACCACTTTACTCATAACGAGTATAGAAGCACTTCTTTCACACAAACAAGACAACTGACCTACACTTGATTACCCTAAAACTGACCTATTTTTGAATCCTATGATGTTCAATGTTGTCTCTGAAACTGGGTCACTCTCTGACTTGGCCATGTCCAAATAGTTTAAGCCACACTCATTATCTCGCTTCTTTTTGTGTTGACAAAGAAGTTAGTATTCTAAAAGGACACTGTGAGAAGGAGGAGAGTTAACACAATGGGGCTGATGATTGAGGGCCAGATTCACTGAATCTGTGATGATTCTGGCTTTGGCCCAAGTTGTTTAAAGTGCTATAACTGGATTGTCAGCTCAGCTTAGGCTCTTTTCAGTGCAACTGGGGCATAAGACAGGTTGAATGACATGTCAGAAGTGCAAGTCAACACACAAGCAGGTAATGACAGAGTGTGCTAAATGTGGTGTGTGTGTGTGTGTGTGTGTGTGTGTGTGTGTGTGTGTGTGTGTGTGTGTGTGTGTGTGTGTGTGTGTGTGTGTGTGTGTGACAGGGCCTTTTGAAGTCATTCTGTAAAGAGCGTCTCACTACATCACAGAGCCTTCTATCTGATGACTGGCTTTCAGCCAATCAAAATGCAGACTGACTGACAGGGAATATTACTGAGCATAGCTAAGGCAGGTGTGGAGGTTTGTTGTTATTAACACAGCCATGAGCATGCGATTAGAGTGTGTAACGACAAAGTAGTACAGTTACATATTGTCTTTTCCTGTACTATTCTTATCTTCACTATTAAGAATTAAGGTTCCTATATGGTTCCTGACTTGGACGTGAACTTGGACTAAAATCTTGTGATGTATGGGACACAAATCAATAGGACAGAAATCAATCTTAATGGCTAAACTTTAAGAAATTTAAAAATTCTCTTTTTGGTTCATAAAACTACATATATATCATAAGTGGACCTCTCCTCACATGATGAGAAGTTAAAGAAGTATGTAACTGGAGCGCTGCTTTAATGTGGAACATCAGGGAGATTAGTACAAGGCTGCTTTTTGTGTCATTTATATCTTCAAAATACATTTTAAGCACTTTAAATTACTTAGTTCCAGTAAATACAATGATTAGAAGTCACAAAGTTTTTATTAAACCGTGCATTTTTTTTACTTTAAACATTAAAATGATTGTATTATATTATATTATATTATATTATATTATATTATATTATATTATATTATATTATATTAGGAATTCATCACACTGTTCTACAGATGAATATATATCCAAAATGGTTACAGTCTATGACTTACGCTGACTTTATTATAAGCTCTGAATTTTTTATTTATTTATTGTTTAGAATAATTTTGTCTCCAGTAAGAAAGTATTAGTCTAGGTGAGATTTTCTAGGTGATTTTTTTCTAGCAACCTGAAGTACAATTAACTTAATTAGAGGCTTGAAAAGAACCAGTTACACACCTGTTTGCAAAGCAAACAAAACCAATGGAACTGTCAAACAGACCGCTGCAGGCCTTGATTGAAATATAATGCTACATACACTATATGGACAAACTGGTCCTGGGACACCAGCAGCAAAAGATCAGGATGTTGAATGTTCAACCCACCACATTCGTAACTCCCCAACTCATCTCAAAAATACTGGATGGAGCTAAAATACGTCTGGGGGGCTTTATACCCCTCTAGTGTCATATTCTATTGGCAGTGCTTCTCTACAGGGACTACACACGATCTGTGTGTGTGTGTGTGTGTGTGTGTGTGTGTGTGTGTGTGTGTGTGTGTGTGTGTGTGTGTGCACGCATCTATATCAGCAATAGGTGCAACAAGAAGCTGAACACATTCATTAGAAGGCTTGACAAGCACAATTTATAAGTTTTTTTTAACATAATCGAGCAGACAGGAAGAGAGGTTTCATATTTAAAGTTGGCTTGTTGTGATAAAGTTATGTTATTGACTTATCCTAGACACGATCTTGATCATTTTAATGACTGTGATATCACCCATTTTGTTTAATTGCATGTAATTGAGCCAGTCGTGCTGTTTTGTTCTCACATCTGTACTTTGCCTGAGATGAGCTAGGGTCTGTGAGCAGACAGACATTTATCATGTAGGAAACGTGTGCAGTGGGTTTCACCATACACGCAGAGCTGAGTAATCCCCCATCCCTCTGGCCCTGCAGTTTGGCAAACAAGTCAATTGCAGATAAACAAAGATTTGTTACAGTTGTCTGGAATACAGTTGCAGTAGTCTGTCTTAGACTTTCACATCATTTATTCAAGAGGTACAAGGGCATTTGTAGCCGGTGTGTTGCTCTGTTTGGTGTTACAAATATGTCCCAAAGCCTGCACAATTCCATTCACACCATTTGGTAAAGTAAATGACTTCATTTCAAAGCAGTATTCCAGCTCAGGTGAAAGTCAGTCATTCTTCTGTCAAGTTGTATTACGAATCAACGTATGCTACTTAGCAGCACTGTGCATGCGCTGATCCATGATTTTTCGCTCTTTGACTTTAAACACATTAAACGCATTGCCACATTAAACAGACTGGTGTATGATTGACAAGTTGGATTCACACTGGAATATGATTGACAACTGCAATTTTGGAATGCATTCAAATGTATTTCATTACGTGGAATGCATATCTCAAATGAAACCAAGCTGTTAAATTGTTTGTTGTGTCATTTAAATGTTGCCCCTAGGGTTCTGGACCCTTGGATGCCCCCTACCTACTGTTAAATCTGTTCTGCATTTTTCATGCATTTGCAGAACAGATTTGCCATAAGCAAGAGTTCACTGGGTTCAGACAAGTCATAAATCAATCAGATGGAAGTGAAATGCAGTCCAGTAAGAGGTTGATAGTAATGGGTGAGGTTTTTAAAAAAAAGTCAGTTATCTGTCACAACTTAAGCACTCACAGCTTCAGCAAAACAGCCGCAGAGATCCACACTGGCAGGTGTGGTTCAGTCACCGTTCCCATGTATTTCACACTCTTTTCACAACCTTGGCGTACAAAGCTGCAGTGGCCACTTTCTTAAGAGCACAGTGGAGGATGAAGTGTGGGGCGCTGAAATGTTTTGGAGTGCAGACATGATGTAAAATGACTTCTTCATGAGAAGCAGAGTGAGGGAGGTGAAAGAACCTCCCCTGAGGAAAATAAGCCAACAGGGGGCCACAGTTCAACTCAAAAGCTCCAGCAGAGCTCATGTCCAAAAACAACATGCCAGATTTCCCCACGAAAGTGTGTTTTTTACTACCCAGCTCTTTTTATAGAAACCCAAATGGGCCTCTTGCTCAGGCTTGTGTGGCTCCACTGGCTTTTACATGCCCAGAGAGAACACTGCATGCTCTCCCCTGTCTACATGGGCCCTGGGACCCTGGGGATGAAACCTCAAAGAGCCTGTGGGAATTGTTCCACCATCAAAGACGACTTTGAGCATATTCGCCTATTAACATCTTATAAGACTGACCACATTGCTTTGTATTGTTGTAGGGCAGCGAATATGAAGTATATATTCAAGCAATGTAGTGACTGTTATTTGATTAATGGACTAATCTCTCCATTATGTGTCATTTCCTCTCACTCTAGTACCAGTATGTTTTATTGTATGGTCTAAAAAGTCATAGAAGTAGAGATTGTTCTCAGTAAGAGCTTCTTGATCAGGTCCTCATCCTTTTAAACCCACAGTGTTAAATAGTCTCCGTTTTTCTCTCAAAAACAAAATATTTATCCTCTGCTTATCTGATGGGAAGAGTACTGGTGGTCCCCTAGGTCTTGCATAGTTGTTAGAGCTCCCACTTGGGTCAATTTTTCGTTCTTTGTTTTATATCCAATCTTGTCAGAAATTTCTTCTGATTTAGGCCTGACACGAGAATTACTTTATCAATTTATGCTATTACTGGACACAAGTGCGATCATTTTTGCTGATCATTAGGTTTTTCTTAGCAAAGAGAGCTTTATTTTTAAAAAGTTACAGTTTACATATTTAGGACATTTAAAACATTGTATTCCAATCCCAGTGTCTGAATATTCTTACTCATTTAAAGTTCAGTGTTCTTTAAAGGGACTAATTGCAATTTTAGTAATAAAATTATAATCAGATAATTGTAAAAGATAAAATCAGAAATAATTGTTCATCACAAACATTTCCCGGGACGATATATTGTCCAGGCAAAAACAGTTATTGTGACAGGTCTGACCTGAGTCTCACTTCATCTGGATAGTTCACACTTAGTGTAGTACTCTCTGATAGTGTAGTACTAACTGCATGCCACATTTGGTGACTGACTCAACATAAAGGATACTCTCTAGTTAATGTGCTAATGTTTATGCCAGTTCATAAACATTTATGAAACATAGAATTTGGGATTCATTTAACATAGATTTGCACAAGCAAATAATTTCTGTTTAAAAATGATTTATTTCAAAATAATTTTAGATTTAAAATATATTTTACGAATGTTGACCAGTATCAGCTAAACATTCTCCACTTCTGGAGAATAGTGGAAATACCAGTTAAACATCAGCCAAATGAAGATAATTTAAAAATACCCAATATCAGTATGCATCCCTAAGTAGAAGCCATATCACCTCCTCTGCTTCCTTTACACTGTAGAGCTTTACCCAGGACTTCCCTGTAATCAGTGTCAATTACATCCAATAGAATCCATTGATTTTTAACCCCTTTTAACCTCTGTATGTAAATTCCTGCACCATAACTGTCACATTTTACATCCATTTTTAATGGGCCTTGAAATAGAACCTCGTGGGACAACATTTGGTAAGATAAAAGGATATACAATAGTCCAGAGATAGGCAATCCAGATTCTTGCGTAGTTTCCTGCTCTAACACACCTTATAAACCTAGCAGTTAACCGGTGATTTGAATCAGGTGTGCTTGAGCCAGAAGAGCACAAAACTGTGCAGGAGTGTCACACACCAGGACCAGGATTGTCCACCCTTGCAACAGTCTTTTATTTAAGGATTAATAACTAAATAACTAATCCAGGGCATGGGAGGTTAATCCTTTAGTTTATCCCTATATTTAATTTAATAAAGAATCATTAACCTATTAATAAACCCTTGAGAAAGATATTGGGATCATCTAAAGAGGTCACATGTACATGCATACTAGTGACTTGGCGCTGAGATCATTGATAAACACTAAGCTCGGTGTTCAGCGTCCATTTCTTTAAATAAAGCTGTACATCTTTGACTTTTCTCCCTCTCTTACTCCCCAGGAAATCACACTGTTTTTCTAAAACCTCAAAAGGCCATTTTAACACCAGCCGAGCGGTTGAGAAAATACAACTAGTGAAGGTCTCACATATTTCATAAATCAGACGTAATAACGCATGCACCTGCAATAACACAGGTCACACTGTACCATACACCCCAGCGGAGCTCTCTTTCACCATACACCACAGCTGAGAGTGACACTCTGAAACACTCTCCTCAGCCCTCACTGCTTGACTAAAGCAGTGAAAATCTGGAGTACATCAGCTCCATATGAGCTCTGCTAATGGAATAACACAGACACTGAGATACAGACAACACTGACAGTCTGACAGACATGTTCACACATCCTAATGAACACAGAACTAAACTAATGACTTCAGACGTTGTATTAAGCAGTGTCTGTCAAGAGTCAAATTGTGAGAGAAACAAACACAACCCAATAGATATTCAATGCACATACATGTTCAATGATGTTGAGGTTTGGAGCTGCTTTATCAGTTTCAAATCCTACCAGATATATATATATATATGTGTGTGTGTGTGTGTGTGTGTGTGTGTGTGTGTGTGTGTGTGTGTGTGTGTGTGTGTGTGTGTGTGTGTGTGTGTGTGTGTGTGTGTGTAATATATACTTTTGGTGGTTGCCAGTGGTCATATTTTCTCTGCTAATAGAATAATAGTGATAGTGACAGACCAGCAAAAGCTGCACATTGACACAGCATCGTAAACATGAAACTTCAGAACCAAACTGAGAGACCACCACAAACTCCTATTATGTCCATGTATATGTACACATATGTGCATAATACTTACCTATACTGTATATTTACACATTCTGTGACCTGTTGGCATTTCACAATGAGCCCCTGATCATTGGTTGTGCTGTTTTGCATAATACATATATAACCCAGCCTGTCATGTATGAAGAAAGCTGTAAAAGCCATGCTGCTCTTACCCATTACAAAGTTTTAAAAATGAATTAACTGACAGAAATGTTGAATTTTTTAACTGATACATTATTTCTGATACAAGCCATGGTCAGTGGAAGGAGACAGTGACATGCTGTTATCAGATATAATACAATATTTAGGACAGCTAATCAGATTGTGAATTCAGAAGTACATGCTGGCCAAACATTCCTGAATAAAATAGGTGGACAATTCCACTGAACCACTGACATGCAAGACCACAGAATATGGGGCTTTCATTGTCAGCTTGTTAACTTCAAAGACTTAAAATCATATTGTATAATTTGTCCCATGAGGCAAGAAGTCTACATATAGTGCACCAAAGGTGGACCAACATCTACAGCTGTGCCTTGAACAAACAAAGAAAGCATTCTGGTGGTGAAATCTTAGAGCTTGGCAGGCCTATACTCTGCCCTTTATATGTGTTTTATAGACAGCCATGGATGACCTGAATAAACCAATTCGATAGGCTGTTCTCAATCCCTCAGTTTCCATAACTTAACAGTGGACCGGAGACAGGTTTTGTGGCTTGAACCAGTCATTAAGGTGAGAGAACTAAAGTGTGACAGGAGCTGGAAATGGAAGGAAAAAGGGGGTGTTTGTCAGCATGTCTATGTAGGCCAGTAAGACAGTGCTGCAGAACATGGCTTGGCCTTTGGGTCCTGTCAGAAGCAGCTATTACGTCAAGACCCACCAAGCTCTAGGATTCCCACTTCAAAGCACAGAGTTAGAGGGGAAAACTTCAGAACTGAGACATGTCTGTCTGCAGTCCTGTGGACCTTGTTAAAGATGTGAAGCTAAAGAGGGCCAGAAACCTCAATGGTTGTCAAGTGCCTAGCACATGGCTTCGTGTGTGCCAATACACCAGCCAAACCATCCCAAGGAAGGTTTCCAGCAAGAGAGAGGCTGTGAAATCTAACTGGAAGGTAGGCACGCACATAACACATCTCATACACATTCAAAGAAGCACTGGTGGAGGGAGGTAAGGGGATCCGTGAGGTCTGGCACTCCACCTACTCCTCCCCTGCCTGGGGGCTGGACCGCAGGACGAGCAGCGGCCATTAATTTTAATAACTGCACTTATTTTCACTCCTGCCAGGAACCATTACCATAATTCACACTCTGCACAATACCTGGCTGTGGTTTGCTTTAAAAACCCTGGATCTGATTCAGAGTTGGAAAAACATAGCGAAGGGTGGGAGAGAGAGAGAGAAAGAGAGAGAGAGAAAGTGAAGGATAAAGTACCAGCACAAAGCTCTACCTCAGAGTTAGAGATGGCATGATACATCTACTCTGATCTCAACGTAAACACTCAATTTAATAAAAAGCAGAACCAATATATTTCACCCCCAATTTGGCAGTGCCAATCACCCCACCCTGTTAGGACACCCATATCCCATACGATGCTCCCGACAGTAAGAGGGTGAAAACAAGCACATGCATCCTCAAATACATGAAAAGCGATTCTCTTGGAAAGCGGCTGCAAATGGGATCTGATGGGATCCTCAAAGGCATTTCTTGTGCCCAGTAATCTCCAGGCCCTCTGCAGCCCTGAAGTTGGATGAAGTAGTGGAAGAAGATACGAAAAAATGTTTGTTATACACTCTCAGAAAGGGGGTTTTCAGTGCTTTGCTACTTAGGACAATGGTTCTGTAATATAAAATAAAAAAATGAGGTTCCACTATTATTTTTGCTAATATGAATAAATGGTTCTTTGAGTGATGCCATAGGAGAACCATGTTTGCAATATTATTGTGTCAAAAAAAACTTTTATTGCCCCAAGAATCCCACCTATGTAAATCCATCCATCCATCCAGCTGCTGCTTATCCAGGGTCCAGGTCGCATGGGCAGCAGTCTAAACAAAGAGGCCCAGACCTCCCAGATCTCCCCAGCCAACTCTTCCAGCTCTTCATGGAGGATTCCAAGACATTCCCTGGCTAGCCAAGAGAAATACTCTCCAGTGTGTTCTGGGTCTTCCTCAGAGACTCCTCCCAGTTGGACATAACCAGAACACCTCTCGACATGGAAGGACTCTACTCCAAGACCCTTGTGGATGACTGAACTCCTTACTCATTAGGAAATTCATATGATGTAAAGGTCCTTCTAATTACTGGTTGCTGGACATTTGGATATGTAGCATGGTTGTCTACACTTAACACTACACATTTTGCACATTTGTGCACCATTTTCACAAATCTTGGTTTGGATGGACACTGCCCCACCCCTAGTCCACCCATATACAATGCCCTGTACTCGAAGCACTGATACCAATCCTGATTCACTACATTTATACAAAACTATTAAGTACTACCATATATAGGCTGTTTAAAAGCCTAATCTAAAAATAGCATGCTCAAACTACTCGGCAGGAACTAAAAACCTAGCCAACATGACTTCCACATGGGCTAACACTTGCATGGGTACTCAATTGCTCAGTTAACTGGTTGAGGTGCATTTGTCCTTGATTTGTCTTTTGCCCTCCGATGCCCTATCCAGCATTTCCTGCTGGTACTAATGTCATATTCACACTGGACTTTAAAGAGTACATCCACACACAGTATGTTGAATGCATGCACTGATTTTCTAACAACAGAGATTTTTTTGCTGTATGATCTTCAAACAGTAGGTCTCCCTTACTCCATTATCACACATGTATGTTTGTTTATTTGTTGTTGTTTTTGTTTTTTTTTACATTGTTCTGGATACCCACACACTCCTACTCAGACAGAAAAGTAGAGATTGACTTTTTAGCCAAATTTAAGTTAACTATGTCCTGTCGCAATGGATGCCGCAGTGATGCCGCAGGTAATGCGTGTCTCCAGGGGTTGTTGGTTCGATCCCTGCTCAGGTTGCTGTCTGTGAGGAGTTTTGTGTGTTCTCCCCTCCGCGTACTATGGTTTCCTCCCACCTCCCAAAAATACATGAGGTGACTTGTCTCTGCTAAGTTGCCCCTAGGTTTGTGTGTATGTAGTAGCCTGTTATGGACTGACACCCCGTCCAGGGGGTATTCCTGCCATGTGCCCTAATAAACTGTATGAATGTGAAGGTGAGACAAAAATTAAAACGAAAAATACACACATAAACCTGGACAGGGCCTCAGACTGCATTCATGAAGTGCGGGGCTGTAAAAATAACCGTTAAAGATAACACCCAGGGAAATACACCGCCAAATCGCAGCAAGCAGGCATTGATATATTCTTGTTTGTACAAATCCCTCACCCCCATCCTCATGTTCATTATATTACAACACAAAGTCTGTAACTGCCAGGTTGACACATGATACCATCCAACAGTTTCCTATAAGGCCTCACATTCAGGTGACAATGCCCTTCACTGAAAACAGCTTTATTGACAGAAAAAGGCGGGAAAAGCTACTCCTCTTATCTACACTAAATACAAGGTGAGCCTGCTGCTCAAATGCTACTGTAAAAATGCAAAGCAGTGTGGGAACCCTTTGCATCTCGTTATGCAAAGCTGGCCGAGAGATAAGCCAGAGCCGTTTACATAATGGCAACATGCTATGAGGGCGCAAGGTACAGCTGTCCACCGTTTAAAAACTGTCATAACGCACACCCTCCCACAGCCTGCTGTTTGTTTTGGCTTTTGGGAATAAGATTGTTGGGAACATTGTGCTGCTCCTGGAGAGGTGGAAGTACCTGCTGTATGAGAACGGCAGGCAGGTGGAGGAGGATCATAAAATCAAAACCGTATCAAACTGTTGCTGTTTGTATGTTTATACAGGAAAACGACTGGGCTTGTGAATGAACAGAAAAAATGTTATGGTCATGTTAGAGGAACAGCTCTTTCATTGATGGCACAGAGATTTAAGAGCAACACGACAGCACTGGATTTTAGGAAACACTGAAAGAGGTCAATAGGCCAAGTTACACTCCTAAAAAGCAGAAGACAGGGCCCCAGTCTGTCAAATGACATACTGACTCTTGATCTTGCAAAATACAATATACATCAATCAACCATAACATTAAGATCATCTTTTTGTTTATACACTTGCAGTCCATTTTATAAAATCCTCTTACCACAGAGGAGCCCTTTGTAGCTCTATCATTACAGTCTGTAGTCAATCCATTTCTCTGCATTCTTTGTTAAACCACCAGACCACCAGAGCAGGTATTATGTGGGTGGTGGGTCATTCTCAAAGTTTGTGTGTGTGTGTGTGTGTGTGTGTGTGTGTGTGTGTGTGTGTGTGTGTGTGTGTGTGTGTGTGTGTGTGCGTGTAAATCTATATCAGTATTATCCCTTTTATTGACTTTTATCCTGACATTTGAACACTGCAACAACACAGAAAGAGTGCAAACAGCTCTCCACATGGACAGATCACTGAAACCTGAAGATAGATTGGCTGAAACATTTTTTACATACTGAAAAGCCTCAGATATTGAACACAGTTCCTTTAGTTGAACAAAGAAAAAGTAAATACACCAGAATAATCTAACTTCTGTTTTTTTGTCCTCCATGTCCACTTGGACAAGGCCACTTGAACAAGGCCACTTGCAATGGGGACACTGAATGGGAGGAAAATGTGACTCAGCAAGACCTATTCTTTCCATAGTGTCTTCTGACCACTGTATCCCTGCCTGTGCTGCGCCATGGTGTCGACCTGCCCATCAAGTAAGTTTTGTCCCTTTGTGTGTTTCTCCTTTGCATCTCTGCCTTTTTAAACTGCTTCTTGAGGGACGCTTTAGAGGCCACAGACCTTGAACCATGAAGCTATTCACCTCAGTCCACCTGACACACCCCTCGTATGCAGCATGACGCTGTGCTGCTTTACTGTCAGGATGACAGCTCTGCTTACTTGCATGTTTTAAGACCATGATGTATCCTCATTCTTCATCAGGCCCCACTCCAAAGACACACATGTAGGCAGTTCTCATGTGACTCTATTCCCTTCATTCATGGCCTCCAAACCCCTTGCGGTTAGGCAGAATAGTGCATGCTGGCTTTGGCTTGGGAAAGTGTTTCCAATTGTGTTTCATTGCTGCTTCATTAAGTTGGAACACATTCAAGGAAAACCGAGAATTTAGAGAGGGAGTAAAAGACTCCCACACACACACACACACACACACACACACACACACACACACACACACACACACACACACACACACACACACACACACACAGAGGCAATCATGTCAGTGTCACTATGTTTGAGAGAGCTGATTTCTGTATTCCAAGCAAAATGTCCTCATTTGTACTGTCATGCTATCCAATCATGAGTGCTAAAAGCAAGCACGCGCACACACACAAACACACACACACACACATACACACACACACACACACACACACACACACACACACACACACACACACACACACACACACACACACACACCTTTGTCTTTAAAAAAATAAAATGTACCTCTGTGGGAGTGCCATTTGTGTTTCTAGTGCTGTTATGTTACAACAACGCACCTATCCATATATGGAGTACTGGCACATAATAGGCTATGACATGCTACAATGTAGTGGGCAGGGCTTATGGACTGTTCACAAGTGCATTGGTGTACATTGGCCACGCCCCCAGGTAAGCTTACTCTATAACAAAGCAGCAAAAATGGAGCAGCACCATAAGCAATTAAAGGATTACAGTAACTTGACCCAGATAAACACCTTTGACTGAGACAAAAAAAAAACAAGAGTTGTTGAAAAGAGAGGAAACCAGAGTGATTAGAAATCATTTAAGACCATTTAGAGACATAAAGTATGAAGTGAAAGAAAATTATTGCATGGCTCCTTTGAAGTCCTGCATTGTTTAGGGTTGTAGCATGTAAGAATACAGCTAAATGAACATCATAAGAAAACCCTGGTGAATGTCAGAATCTTCATGAGAACTGCTTAAGGGGTTTTTAAGATTGTTTTGGTCTAAAAAAGGTCTGGAGAATGAGATCCTTATTCTCTTAAGAAAGCCTTATCTCTCACTTTTTAAGGATTTTCTTTAGCTGTTTCTCCAGTTCAAGAGCTAAAAGTGACAGTAGAATAAACAGCCAGTAGGAAAAAAATCCTCTATGGAAAATATGACGACTGTAACCTGATATTTGGAAGCCATTATTTTACAGAATCCAACAGCATAATCTCTCATCTTAATCTGATTAAATATAACATATATAGATAACAAGTAGATCCCTTCTGCACAGAAATATAAAGTTCCATTCCAAGTCCAGACTCCATGTCCAGAATGGAAATGTTCCAGTGTGTGAGTGGACTCCGAAATGGATCCAGCTTGCGGATCTGTCCGAGATGATATCATAGGTCCATTTTGGATCCGGAATGGAACATTTTTCTATCTGGGATTAGTGTTTCATGACCAATCTCGGTGCTAATTTAACACTACCAGTATTTAACACTGGCAAATTTGCTTGCTATGGTGATGTTAGACAGCAACGTGTAACAGTGCAAGACTGCACCGAAGAGAGAGCTGGCATGGACAAGGATGACAGTAAGCAGATCTGTTCTGCATTTGGACTAGAGGACCAGAGGATCTGTAGTGGATTTGCTGGATTTGTTTTAGTCCGGATCAGGAACAGATATGTCCAGGTGTGCAAGTGGACTTCAAAACTGATCCTATTTGAGTGTCTGTCCTGGATGTTACTGCACATCTGTTTAGGATCCAGAATGTATAACTGTGCTATCTGGGTAGACATCTATTATTGTAATTTAAATATTTAAACAGAAATGTAGAGCCTTCTGAAATCATGTAAAACTATTTTAAGGTTAAGAAAAATATTTATGTAGATTTTTTTAAGAATACTAATTGAATTCTAAACAAGTTTTCCCACCAATAATGAACTGTGAATCTGAATCTAAAAGAAATCCTCAAAATTACTTTGTATGATTTTTAAATAATTAATTTGCATTTTATTGCATGAAATTATTTGATACAATAGAAAAATGGAATTTAATATTTGGTACAGATGTCAGATGTTTGCTGTTGTTCTTGACCAAGTTTGCACACAAAGCAGCAGGGATTTTGGCCCACTCCTCCATATAGATCTTCTTCAGATATTTCAGGATTCAGGGCTTTGAGTTTCAGCTCCCTCCAAAGATTTTCTGTAGACTGTAGGCCACTCCAGGACATTAAAATGCTTCTTATGGAGCCACTCCTTAGTTGCCCTACCTGTGTGTATCAGGTCATTGTCATGCTGGAAGACCTCCATTCTCCCCTCAGTATAGTGTAGTCATCCTGTCCCCTTTGCAGAAAAGCACCCCCAAATATGATGTTTCCACCCCCATGCTTCACGATTGGGATGGTGTTCTTGGGGTTGTACTCATCCATCTTCTTCCTTCAAACATAGTGAGTGGAGATGAAAGCTATATTTTGGACTCACTGATGCTCTCCCATGCCTCCTCTGTATCATCCAGATGGCCAACTTCAAATGGGCATTTACATGTGCTGGCATCAGCAGGGACACCTTGCATGCCCTGCAGGATTTTAATCCATGACGGTGTAGGGTGTTACTAACGGTAATCTTTGAGAATGTGGTCCCAGCTCTATTCAGATCATTGACAAGGTCCTCCAATGTAGTTCTGGGCTGATTCCTGACAAGATCTTGCATGGAGCCCCAGACAGAGGAAGATTGACAGTCATCTTTTGTTTCTTCCATTTTATATTAATTGCACCAACAGTTGTTGCCTTCTCACCAGGCTGCTTGCCTACTGTCCTGTAGCCCAACTCAGCCTTGTCTACAAATTTGTCCCTGGTCTCCTTAGACAGTTCCTTGGTTTTGGCCATGGTGGTCAGGTTGGAGTATGATTGATTGTGTGGACAGGTGTCTTTTATACAGCTAACTAGGTATAAATATATACATAGGGTTTTTTGTTTGTTTGTTTGTTTTTTTATTTAAGGCATTAATGTCATTACTCTGCATGATGCAAAGACTTCACAATAATATTCCTGTAAAAAACAATAGATGTACTGAAGAATAAGCATAAAATATGCTTTCTAGAATAAAATGCAGTGGATTAAATTAGTGTTTCTCAACCATGGTCCTGGAGGCATGCCTACCCCGCATATTTTTGGAGCTTTGCCCCCACCACACCTGATTCAATGAGTCAGCTCAATCAGCTTTGTTATGGAGTTGCAGGGAGTGTGTTAAAGCTTAAACATGCAGGGTAGGGGTGCCTCCATGACCAGAATTGAGAAACACTCTTGGACAGTGCTCAGGCTGCAGTATTTTGATTTTTGAGACAGTAAGATAATGACACCTTGTGGACAAAATACCACATTGCACCTTTAAGCACTTGTGCGTTCACATAGGGTTTTTCCTGATCCAGAGGACTAGGACCAATTGCTGAATAAGAAAATGAGTCATGTGTATGGAACATCAGCTTGGGTTGGCTGTACATACCTATACTTATAAGAACTATTGTTTGACAAGCCATTTTTCACATGTAGCCAAGAAAAGGTAGCACTTGCACTTGAAAAACTGTGGTATACTTCACTCTGGTATACTGACATGTCCATGATGTCCACGGACAGATGAGGCTCCTGACCTACAGCTTAATGGGAAACTTCTGTTTTTAAAATGAGAAGATCTGTCTATAGGCCTTGTTGCTCAGACCCTTCAGAGAAGCTAAGGCTCAAAATAGTCTGGTTTATCAATGTTTTGTAGTTTTGCGGCTTCACATCCCTGTATATTATGACAATTGAGGACAGTACGTGCATAGCTTCCCTGTTCAAGCCAAAAGGAGACAATTTAAGCCCTGTTCGACCCACTTACTCACAGCTAAAGCTGAAAGGTTGAGAAGTAATTAACCCTAAGTCAGTTGTGTGAATTTAATACAGATTAGTACATATTTAAAGACATAAATTGTTACCCTAACCTTTAGAACCCAAGGCCAAGTATGTGAGATAGTTTTATACTTTTATATTTTTAATTGTATTTTTACAAAGTATTTTTAAGAGACACATCACACATTACAGATATTTTTAGGAGATCCTAGATTACTCAAATTTGTCCTCATTTGAGATGTAAAAATATTTGTATGAATTTGACCATGTGTTGCCTAAAAATGTACTTTTTTTCTATGACTAAAACAGAAATCCTATCTCAGAAATCCCAAAATAATTGATCATCCAGAGTTTTTTCAAGCTACAAATGCAAGAACTTTGATGAGTTATTTCTAATTACTAGTTTGTCAAGGATATTTGTAATAATACATTCTTCAAAGTACGAGACGGTGGTCCAAATACAATAAAATAATCTGAATATCCTTTATTATTTATATGTGTATCATTATTACTCATACTTTTATTCTGAAATTTGAACACTGTGTAAAGAAACAAATAAAGCAAACAACCCCATCCTCGTTTTGCTCTGTAACCCAATATCTGGCTCAGTAATATAATTAAACCAACCCCCTGATCAGTCAGAGTCTACATGCAGGTTGAGCATGTAAACATTGACAGAACAGTAAACATGCACCGGAAGGTTGATTTGAGTCCATGGTTAGATGTAGTTAACATTTTGTAGTTATGAGTATGGTGTCTGGAGGTTACTCTGATCCTGAGACATGAAGCTTACAATCCAGGCACGCAAAGTGCGGATCTTAGGTTCTAAGAGTTAAATCTTCACAGTTTGGAGGACAGAGGTGGGGTAAAAAGTTAAAACTGCTTCAGGAATTGAATCCTGGAGCATTTTGTTATTTCTGGACCTGAACTATGACCTCTGCCTCTGCACATTATATAGTGAGGATTTGTGATTCTGATTAAAATCTGCTGAGAAACAAAATCCGCTGTTTTCCTGGCTTCTACACCGATTTGCCAAAAATTACACAGTGGGACAAATTGGCCCCAGCTCAAATCTCAGGGAATAAGATTCTTCACCTGCCCTGGTATTATCATGCGACCCCTGCTGAGGTGAAAGTAAATCTTATTCTTGCAGTACCACATAGGCCACCAGGTGGCAGCAATGAATATAAAGATATTCCACAGATTATTCCACAAATGTCTGTAGAGTGGTCTGATGTGGAATAATGTGCCAAAAAAGGAGTTCGGTATTCTACATATACACCAATCAACTATAATATTATAACCACTTCCTTGTTTCTACATTCAGTTTCCATTTTATCAGCTTCTCTTACTATACAAGAGCTCTTTGTGACTGCAGTCCATCTGTTTCTCTGCATACTTTCTTATCCTCACCCTGATCTTTAATGGTCAGGACACTATAGAGCAGGTACAATGTGGGTGGAGGAGCATTCTAAGCACTGCAATGACACTGACATAGTGGTGTTAGCGTGTGTTGGGCTGGTATGAGCGGATCAGACACATCAGTGCTACTGGAGTGTTTAAACACTGTTTCCACACACTGTCCACTCCATTAGACAGTCCTATATAAGTTCTCCATTTTGTATAATCTTGTAAGGTCCTTAGCAGTGAGGATGATGATGAAAGGAGGCAAACAATGTATATAAAGAAACAGATGGACTGTTTGTAATTATAGAAACACAAAGCTCCTATATGGTCACAAGAGCTGACAAGGTGGAGGTCATAGTGTTACAGTTAAAATATTCTGGCATAAACACTAATATGTATATATATATATATATTATATATATATATATATATATATATATATATATATACACACACATATTTGTGTGCAAATATATTTATTTTTCCTATGGTTGACTATAATTAAATATCAAGTGATTTTTGCTCGTTTTGATTTATTCTCATAATTATGTAATATCTCATTATTATGACTTACTCTTTGATCATTTATTTGCTCTAAGTGGCAGAAATGGGCTTCCATATATTTAGAATTTTTTTGGACCATTTCACATGTTTTACACGCACCACTCTGAAGGAAAATGTGTGGAATGCCATTTTAACTAGCATAGGTATTCCTGAGGACATCCAGGGTTCTAATTAAAGACAGACGTATATTACTCACTATGTAACAGATTTTTCATTTTCATGTGGTACCAAAAAAAAATACCTATCAAATTTGTGCAATGATGGCTTTAATGAACAGATGGGATATTCAGTATTTTAATACAAAATGCAGCATTAGCCACTTTCAACATAATCAAAAACAGATGTTCAAAGCTTCGTGACATTATGGTCAACCATAATTTACCATGCAAATAGCAGATAGTTGTTAATCAATGGACAGAAAAGTGACTTGTTAACAAGGTTTTCTCGACACATGTGCATGTTTCATTCTAGAGCCAAGACATTTTCGTAAATATCAGTTCTGCTTCTATGGTGCACTAAGTCTGGACCCTTTCATATTCATACAGAGATATTTAGAGTGGTCCGAGTGAGAACATAGCACCAGATCAAGATTTTCACACCTCTTCAAGCTCACTCTCCAGTGTATTCACAGGATATTTTGATCTGTTTCATATTTCAATACTAACGATCAGCAGCAGGCTCCATTACAAGAGTACAAGTAAAAACAATACAGTATTCCTCTGTGTTTTGTCCATATGGTTAAATAACAATAAACCACTCAGTTCTCTTTACAGAATACACTTCTGATTAGATTCTGTATGAAAAAATCTGGAAGACAGTCTTCATGCATGTTCAAGCACTGGTATTTTCTCAGTATAAAAACAAAAGATTCAAGTACATTGCATTGCTTTAGGGCACAGTATACAATTTTCTATAGGCTTATATTAGACTTAAGTTACTTCTTACCTACCTTCAGATAAATATGAACAAATAAACCCCAAAAGGTAAGTATTTGTACTAACAGTTATTTGCTTTTGCTACTACACACTGTAGACTTTGTTAATATATTAAAAATCTTCTGAATTGTTTTTGATATTTTCTGCAAACATTCCTTTTCTTCATATTTCAAGATGCCATTTCATCATTAGAACATGTGTTCTCATGGTGTTATTGTTTTCTTTCTGCCTCCCTGTTTTCAAGGTGGTTGGACTGGTCTTGCAGGTATCTGTGACAGGAGGGTATAAAATCTAAGCTGGCCCCAACATGCTTCTCTTTTGCATCCTCCTTTATCTAAACAGATGCTGGAATATGAGGGGTTTAAGGAGCTGGGCATTAGTAGAGAGACTGGACTCTTCTGTGTGAATAAAGAAAGACATTTAAATGGACAATAAACCCACACACCTTCCTAGTTGTGTTTTTTGTCCATGTGATTTTCCACAGTTCAAAACCAACAGTGTCCAAAGATCATTCTCCCAGGTGGTGGTGCAGGAGAGAGCTGGACGGATATGTGGAAGCAGCTGAGGGGCAAAGGAGACAGATGGTGGGTAAATACACCTTGAGATGGACACCTTGACCATCGATTGCCATTTAGTCCACCTTCACGTAACCATTGGCATTGGTGGCCATTCCTCTAGCTCCTCGTCCTCTCCTTCCTCCACCTCCTCCTCCTCCTCTTCCTACTCCACCACAGTCAGGTTGACCTCCAGTCCAGCTAGGTTCGGCTCCCTCATCGAAACGTAGCCGCAGCGTGTTGCGGATGACCAGACGCTCCACAATAAAGGATGCGCAGAACCAAGGGACAGCGTATTCCGCTGTGATCAGCCCCATGAAGTTGTACTTAAACTCTGAGTAGTCCCAGGGGCAGGCGTTGAACTGTCGCAGCAGTAGGCCTGTACCAAACTCCCACAGGTAGGTCCAGAGTGTGTAGATGATGCAGCGCAGGAGCACATTACAGTGGCCCCGCAGGCACAGGTACATGCGCTCTACAATGAGGATACATGTGCCGTAGATAAATAGTGCCCACACACTGGTCACGCCAGGGAACTTCCAGTTGCAGTTGACAACAAACTCCCAGGCTGCTGTGAACATGACCTCACAGAAGTAGCCATGGATGGCATATAGGTACCACCGCGAGAGAGCAGTCAGCGGCTCGGGGGTCATCGCTGTTGCCATGGTGACCATCTTTATCACTGTGTTCCGAATCTTGGGGGAGTTTGACTAGAGGAAGGGGAAGAAAGCAAGACAAATTTAAGTAGAGGGCATAAGCAGAATTCTGAATGTGCTACAAGGGCAATCAGATGTCCGCTCAGATGAAAGATGACAGAGTATACTGACTGCCCAAGGAAATTTGTTAAAGTGATGACAAACCACAATGCAACAGACAAACTATAATACACAATATGCCCATATGTTTGTGGACATCCAGCTACAGTAAGATGTGTAAATGTGCACACAGTTTATTTAATTCCTGAAAAGAACAACTGGCAATAGAATACCATGGCTAATGCCAGACATGGGATAGAAGGGTATAAAGCACCCCAGCACAGAGCTGTGGAGCAGTGGATCTGTGTTCACTGAATGCAATCAAACCCTCACGACAATACTTCAAAATCTAGTAGAAAGCCTTCCTTGGACAGTAGAGACAGTCCAACTTTTTTTTATTTATTTGATTTCATATGAATCAATGATGCTCTAATACATTTGCCCATATCATGTGTGTACTCAGGCCATAAAAGACTGTTCTATGACAAGAAACTGACTTGTCATCTGTTGTTGGCTGTAAATCCCAACCACACACGCGCTCACACACCCAGCTCTACATATCATATGTCAGGAGGCCACCAGAGGGCTGTGTCCTTCAAACAGCTCGAAGAGAAAGCAACAGAGACGCTCTTAAGAAAGTGTCAATCAATGCTAATTGAGTTTCAAAAGACAATTAACCATTCAACTGTCTCAGGAGGAGTCTAGTGAATGACATTAGAGCAGAATGTGGTAATAAGATCGCAGTTCACGCTACCAGTTGCACTACATAAGTGGAACCTCAGGCTGTGGGTGTTGGGATTTTAGAGAACAAAAAGCTGCTTTAGCCCATACGCAGAGGTGCCAGTCCACTCCAGCTCAGAGGATTAGCTCATTTCTCTAAAACAAGAATAAGACTCTCTTACAAATAGCAACCATCTCAGCAAAACAACTTCACCTTCAACCACCCCCCCACAGCTGTCTGTCTGACCGGTCCATAGTTGAAACTATTGGGCAGCTTTCAGGGATGTGCAGTGGAGGGCTTTATATTGGGGTAGACTTAATTAAATTATTTTAAGGTAACTGAGTAACAGTCTCAAAGTCCCAACTGTCGGTTAGAATCTGGGATGTGGAACAGCTCAGTGTAGTAAAGGTGATGGAAGGACACCGAGGAGCTGATATAATACCTCAAAGTAACAGATCAGTGTTGTGTATTTCTAAACAATTCTTAGGTAAAACTGGTGAACACTAGAGAAGTGTCCCAAAACATTTGTCCAATTATTCATTCTTTCTTCTGAAATCAAGGTTATTAAAAAGATTTCATCCTGAATTGTTGGTGGTAATTGTCTATACTGTCCAGGGCTTTGTACTAGATTTTGGAGCATTGCTGTGAGGATTTGATTGCATTCATTGGTGAGTGTTTGTGAGGTCAGGATGCTCGATGATCAACACCCCACCATATCTCAAAAGTACTGGATGGAGTGCCACCTCCGAACAGCTCAACGCTTGGGGGCTTTATACCCCTCCAGCTCATGTCTGGCATTAGGCATGGTGCAGATATTCTGGTTACACTGAACTCTGGTTCATTTTCACCCTTATTGCGATTTGTATGGGCAGGTGCATGACAGCAGTAATCGCACTCTGATGTCGACCAAACCAACCGCACTGACACCTTATTGAAGTGGTCCAGCCCCAAATAAACTCTGGAACAGTTTGTTTGTAGTAAGAATGTGATCCAACCTCCATCTGATCCAACAATCAGGTTTACTATGCAAGTATGAGCTAAACAGCTCTGCATTAGTTTAACCAGGTTGGCTGGTCATATATTCACTACAGCTATGAACAAATGCCATCTCTGCCACTGCTCCACAAAAATCTGTACCCGCCATTCTGAATGCATTACCTGTTTTTCTTTAAAAGAAAATTCATATAGTACAGAACTACGCATTGTATTTTGATTTCAACAAACACATGTATTGATTACTGATGATTATGATTATTATTATTTAAGAAAATGTCTACATGATGATCTGTCTCCAAAAATAATTCTCTTATTTCCAAGTCAAACATGAACCTCCAAAGGGGAATTCATTTAAACGGTACATATTTTAGGCTGTGGCTTTTTTTTTTTTTTTGAAGGATTATAAACATGGTTTATAGAAAAAGTAAAAGAAACTAAAAGGTTTCCATCATGTCAAGTTCAACAATGTCAAAAATACAGAATACTCTATTACAGTCTTATAGTCTATACATAAACAAATGCTCTGAATGGAAAGGTAGTAAACAAGCGCATGACAGTACATTTTTTACCTAATCAAAGTAATCAAAATGGTCAGTGGATTACTCCATTACTAATACAGTCGATGATGGCAGATCTCAAATAAATCCTGACTAATCCTTTTTGTCAAAAAAGTATTTAAGGGCCAGTTTCCCAGACAAGGATTAAGCCCAGTCCTGGACTACATTTTTCTTTCAGAGGAGACCCTCCATTCAGAATGCTTTGTAGTGCAGAATAGGCTTATTAGGAAAACCATCATTTAAATTCTTAAAGCTTTCATCTTGGGCAGCTGTCTGAAATTATGAGTAACTTAATTTCAGGAATATCCAGAATGGACCTTTTTTCTTTCTTTCTTTTGTATTTATAATTGAATTGACAATTCTTTACTAGAAATTTATATATATATATATATATATATAAACCAGTTCTGTAATTTCTGCCATTAATGCATATAAAATATGAAAAATGAATTTTACCCAACATAAAAGGTAGATGGTAGCCCAGTGTATGGGCTACCATCTACCTTGGAAAAGTCATGTTAGAGTCAAAGTGCAAATAAGCAAACCAGACATGAAACTCTTTTTTTTCCCCTGTCTTTTCAAACATGTATTCTGTGAACATTATATCCAAAACTTCTTTTGACTATGAAGTTACAAATCAAGAGTAAGTCTGTGTGGCTTTATTTTAGTAAGGCACTAGATGTGTATCTCCATGTTTGTCTCTGTGGGCTGTCGTATCCCCTCCCCCTTGCCGTTTGCTCTTCAGTCAGCATTGGTATTGATCTTCACCCAGTTGGACCTCTATTGACCTTCCCAGGAACCCAAGCAGACCAGTGTCAGATACAAGCGCTCTCTCCTGAACACAGCAGCAGCTCCTGAGAAGGCAGTAAAAACCTAGCAAGCCATGCAGACTTGTGATGCTTCAACCAATCAAAATAAATGTAAACTGAGTACATGTCATGAAAACTGAGTGGTAATTGGGCTGGCTGGTATACTGTAGTCACATCCAACCTGCCAGCCTCAGCTCAGCGTTTCTAGGGTTTCATGGCATTATAACATCCTCATAATGGGTAAATAAAAATGGAGAAAATCATTACCCACAACAAACATTCCATGATGCTTTACTTTAACATGTAGTGTATGAACAGATATTTAGGGTGTTGTAGATTCATAGCATCTGACACTTGCTTAAGGTGCTGATGCTCCTGGTTCAGTATGATTTAATACAATATTAGGGCACTGTCTTCTCTATCCAGATTGAATAAAATATTTTCCTTCCTGTACATTCTTATTTGCAACTGTGAATGGAAAAAGTAAAAGAAAAAAGGAAAATAGGTACCCATTATCATCATTATAATGAATGATTTCATCACTTCTCAATCTTTTGATGACATAGGTGCAAATTCACACACAGTCTTGTCCCTGTAGCGATGCACTGCAAATAGAATAGGAATCTTTGGAGCAGATAAACATGAACATAGGATTCCTAATGCCAGATGTGGGCTAGAGGGGTATAAAAATTCCCAGAACTGAGCTGTGGAGCCACATATGTTCTAGTACATTTTTATGAATTAGATGGCGATTCAGTGGACTGAACACTGAACAGCAGGTTAGAATTAAAATCAGCAAACTCAGACAACTAATATAAAAGCTCAGTTCACCTTAAATATGGGTGCAAATGAGGTCTAGGTCTTTTGGGTCTGGGCATTATTCTCTAATCCTCATTCCCACCATGTGTTCAAGTTTCAGTTACCTTCAGTTCTGAATAATGCCAAAGGCTTATCAAAGCACTCCGAAATACCTCAGCACAAAACTAAGAGATAATCTGGTTCATGGCAGGACTACTGGTAATAAAAATGTTCAAAATCAAATATAAGACAAATGTAGACCAGTCTTTTTAAATCAATGCTGTACTGTTAAGTAGTGGTACTACTAAGAAGCTGTAGAATGTTATTAATTATTATTTTTAAGATGATTAATATTAATTACTATATAATGATATTTACACTACTAATTATTATTATTAACATTATTATTATTATTGTATTACTACAAAAATCTCTGTTGTGATGATTTCCAAAAATAAACCTTTGGGGTTGAGCTCATTGACTGAAACCGTTACAAGTGACCTGGTTAAATGTGGTGCCAAAAAAATGCATGATATTTTTTTTACTTTTTAAAGATGAGTGAAGGGAAGGATGCACCATGCCCACCTGAAAATTTGGGCACTGTAAGAGATTTGAGCTCTGAGATGTTGAGGTCTGTTAGGGCTATGGCTAGTTCACAATCATTGTTGGAAAGGCGTAATGGTGCAATTTATACCCTTGTCCCAACAATCAGCAGCCATGGTCTCCCCTATACAGCTGCCTAGTCCTCACTCATGCCCTACAGCAGGTCAATGTTAAAATAATATGGCAAGGCATTTTGACATAGATGCACCAGTAGCAGCAGATTGGTAAAAACTGCTATTCAAATTCATCTCAGTGCAGTGATTTTATTACACTCTTTATTACACTCTTTGGTATGGAGTTGGCATGCAGTTGTCAGGTGTTCTTTAAGCACTGACCAACGTATACAGTGTTAGGATAAAATGTGTTTATGTTTGTCAGTACTTGTATAGCACATCATCAAGACATTTAGACAAATTACAATAAACCACTGAATATAAACAGTTGAAACATGATATTTGAAACTGTATACATACAAGCAGAATATAGGATTTCAGCCCATTTTCCCATTATGTTATCTCAATCAGTTTGATTTTCCTGTTCATATTTCCTTGTTCACATTTGAAAAACGAAATATGATGATGGTTTAAAATGTGGTTTAAAGTATTGATTTATTTTTTGCCATACTACCCAACCTTGATCTAAAACAAATAGCTAATACAATCTAATCTAATACAATACCACTTTGTTTCTTACCTAGTCATGATGTCTACAGTAAATGCTATTCAGAACTGATATAAAAGCAGTTTGAGTCTGACCACTCCCCCACTGATGGCTATGGAGTTCCTGATGTACATGCTATCTAAACTGTAGATGCCATCCAAGCTACTCTCTGCTTTCCTCAAGAAGAGCTGCAGACACGCCTTTACAGGACTGTCCCTCATTCTTTCATTCCAGCTGTGAGTGACAAAAGGTTCTGCATAAAGAGCCACCTTCCCGAACCATGTCCGCAATCCATTCTCTTTGAAAGGAACTGCACAAATGCCCTCTTCACTAGATTGTAACAGTCAATAATTTCAATGATGCATTCTTACTCCTCTATTTCTGGATGGGAGCTCTGGGTTCTTGCCATCAGGTCACTTCCCTCTGCACAAAATAAATGGCATGGATCAATAGCAAAGACAGCTCAGTTACATCACAGCAGGATCTCAGCACTCAAGCCCAAAGAGCCTCAGTTCTTTCCATCTGGTATGGACATTACTGATAGGCCTCGAGAGAAGAGAACCAGGAGCTGAGGCTCAAGTTTCAAATGGAAGAGGAAGTACTGTTCTCACATAAATATCAGTGTCTGGAAAGTGAGAAAGTTCATAATACAGGAATCTCCTGGATCAATTATCAGAATGAGTTCATGTATCAATCATTGACTATCTGTAAACCAACAGCCTGCTTGTCATGCTTGGACAATGCTCATAATAGACAGCAAGATCTTCATGACTGAACAGCACAATAGAAAATGATTTCTATAGTCAACTAGGGGTGGGCAATATATCCATGTTTATCGGGATAAAAACAGAGCAAGTTATGAGCTAAGTTGTTTAAAAAGTTTTTAAGTTTTTAAATAAAAATAAATTCTGCTCCATCTCTCTGCTCTGTGCCCTGCTCTCAGCTGTTCCCCTCTGTTCCTACTCCTGTTCTTACAGACACCATAGAAGGGGCATTAGACAGAGCTCTGGCATGAAGACAACTTAGCATGTATAAATAAGATCAAATTTCAGAATGTGTAAATATATTTAAGAGATTTTTCATTAAAGCAGCTCTAGCTTGTGAATGGAGAAACAAGTGTTTAAAAGTGAACTTGGCCCATTTTTACTTCACAATACATACATTGCAGTGAAGCATCTGAAACACCACAGAAACAAATGCCAAAATTGATAATGAAGTGATGTTACTTCAAAGAACAGCTTGGGAATGCCCACACTTAAACAAGTTGCAAGGCATTATTTTGTGAGTGAGGCTGAACATTGGCCAATGTGCTCAGGGTAAGGAGACATTAAGTACTGAGTTTCATTACTGACATAATGGGAGCTGGATGGACAGGTTTTTTTTGTTTTTGTTGTTTGTTTGTTTTTTGCCTAAAATCACATTAAAGTCCTTCTGATCATCATTTCTTCCTGGTCAGGGCCATAATATGTTCAAAGCCAAACCACAATAATTTGTCCAAGGCAGGAACAACCACTGGACAAGGTGTCAGTCCACCACACACACACACACACACACACACACACACACACACACACACACACACACACACACACACACACACACACAGAAACCTAAGAAACCGAACCACACAATCACTGGGCTGTATTTATAGTTAAATTTTATACAAAAATAAGATTTTTTATGCAGAAAACATTATCTCTGCTTTTTTAGCTACAACAATGCCCATGCCAGAGTTATTTATTGACAAAATAAACATTTGGAGTTACTTCATAAGATGGCTCAGACCAAAAGAATGCTATTTGTGAGGTTTTTCAAGAAGCAGGAAGGGATCAAGGCACTTGAGGCCTCTACAGCAGTCTCACTTCCACCCTCGCATTGTATGGTCATCCACCAGTCCTGTGACTGTGGTGGTGCCAAAACGTGTAGGCAAGACTTCAATAGAAGCACCTTTTTTTCGCTTTCGACTAAGAGCACTTTATTTCCACCTCACGACCTAGAGGCATTAAACCTCTTAAACTACAATAAAGCTCCAGTTAAAAGGCAGGACTATAAACTAGATCATAGTTTAGGTTTCAGCACATACGATTTTTTATTACCGTACTGGATGTAACTACTTCTGTTAAACGCAATCTCATTCAAGGAGGTCAAAGTCAAACACCCTGACTGCAAGACTGTCTTAAGTCGTCTTACAGAATGGGCCTTAAGAATGTTGTAAGCCCTCCAGACTGCATAACATATGGGGATTAGAACCATCTGAAGCTTAAAAAAGCCCAGGGTTAGCAACGTGGCTGTGACGAGCCACATAATAAACAAAGCAGCATGAAATTGCAGCTTCAGGAGAATCCTTGCAGAGCGTCATTGTGCTGTAATGACCTCAGCCTGCTGTGACCACTACACAGCCTTTTGAGACAGATACACTACAGGCCAGTTTTCCTGGCACAGATTAAAGCACAGTCTTGGACTAAATTACACGGTCAGTGCAGATTCTACTGAGTGCTTTTTCTTCCGTGACCAGGTAGAGCTGGACGATACATCAGCTAGACTGGCAAGCAATGATTCCGACATACTGTGACAATGATTTTAAGTGTTAGTGATACTAAAACTTAAGAGCACTGTATTGATCATAACCAGCTGGTCAATCTTATTAATCAGCTTAGTTCTTGACCAGCGTAACAAATGTCTTCATTCGAAACTGCTGGTTCAGCTGGTCAACAAACCTGACCAAGCAAGACAACCAGTATGACCAACATTAACAGCTTGGCCAAGCTTGTTGACCAGCCTGTGTTGACCAGCTTAAGCAGCTTGTTTTCCTTGTCTGGGTACATTTTCACCTGACCAGCTATCAACCACCTTGACCATGAAAGCGCAGCCTAGACCATCTGAAACCAGCTTGAGCTGGATTTGTCAGCACACACGCAGCCACACAGCTTCAGTTTTCCTTATACTGAATCCATGACCTGACTCATCTGCAATACCTATAATTTACTGACTGCTTTACAGTTAAAGTAAAGAAATAGCAGGGTTTTTTATTTCAACAGCGGTAAGTTTCTGAACTAGTACAACCTTGTAATGCCCCCTGTGTGCTGTCTGTGAGGCAGTGTAATTAACACTGAGCAGTGGTGCTGAAGGAGCAAGGCTTCATTAATGCTTAAGTGCACTGGTTGGGTTTAACTGGGGTCTGGTGAGCAGGACACATCCAGGACTGCGCTTATAGCCCCTAAAAGACACATGGTTTAGATGAGTACTGTTAATGTGACCTGCAATGCAGTGGAACTTACTCCACTCTCCAAATCTTCACTTTCAATCAACTGTGCTGAGGATCACTCTGGACAGAGCATCCTCCCGGTCCCCAGAGGCTCTGCTGAGGAGAATTCAAACCCTTCTTTGTTGTTGTCGTTTTTTTTACCTCCACGAAGCCCCCCCATCCTGCTGTCCAACACCCGCAGAGACGCTGCCTCGACCTCTCCTCACACCTCTGCACCACCGCCATACCTCAGTAAACCGATTTCACCTTTAGGTCACGTGACCACGTGAGGCCAAACTGCACCGTTTATGTTTTTTTGGGTGTTTTTAATTTAAAGGAAGTGTCAGTTGGTGCAGAGAAGCAGAAACGTAACTCCGGAGGTTAAGACTGCCCCTGCTGCCCCCTCCCCCCTCCACGGACCGGACAGGAGGTCCAGCAGCCCAAACTAACCACGCAGCCGCCGGAGCGCCTTCACATATCGTTTACACAGCCTTTACACAGCGTTTACACAGTCTTTACACTGCCCGACCGCAGCGCGCGCGCTCTTTAGCTTAGCATAAGCGCTCAACGGTTTTCTCCTCAGAGCGCGCGCGTAGCTCCGCGACGCCGAGGCAGCCTCTTACTCCAAACGCGGGCTGCGGAGAGGAGCCGCGCCAGCTGGAGGGGTGGAGGAAGGTGATGGGAGAAATATATATATATATATATATATATATATAAAAGAGCCGGAGTTCAAAACACCTGAGCCCAACTCGGTTCTCCATCCCACCGGAGAGAGAACCGAGCGGATCACACACACACACACACACACACACACAGGTGGCCCAGCTAGCGCTCACCCTGAGATCCTGACTCCACATCCTGAAATCACTTACCGTGCGTTTACTCTTTGGGCACGGAGCGGCTGGGATCAGGCCTCTGGAAACGCATTGTAATGTGAGGAAAAAGAAGAAAATGGTCGAGCCGGCTCCTTCTCACACTGCATTTCCCCCGGCTGTCCTCCCTCTCCCCCTCTCTCTCTCCCTCCACTGCTAACTGACACATTTTACTTCACTGCAGCACTGTCAGCACATGCTCAGAGACGAGCTCCCGCATCCAGCACCAGCTCTCAGCCGGACTTAACCGTTTCACTGCTGCCCCTCTTCAGTCCCGAGTCCACCAACCCCACTGGATTATATGCAACACTGAGCAGTGTTTAACACTGGTCGTAGAGGCACCCCCGTCCCGCACGCCTTGGCTTTAACACACCCCGCAGTTGTCTGAAGGGCTTGTAAAAGTTCTGCTTATATGGATCAGGTGTGATGGAATCAGGGAAAGCTCGAAGCTATGCAGGGTAGTGGTGCCTCCAGGCCCAGGGTTGAGAAACACTGATTTAGAGCAACACATCCTGCAGGAAGGAGGTTGGAGTGAAGGACAGTCAAATGCCCCAGCCTTTATTAACCCACTAATGTCCATCTGAAGAAGAAAAAACTGGGTTCAGTTGACCGAAACAAGTCTCAAGAAAATGGTCAAAGTGGTCAAAACATTTGGTTCAAAAGTGAGTTTTAATCACACATTAAATTCAATCCTTTGGTCACATACTGGTTTAAGAAAATATTAGAAAATCTAAATTTGATTCTGGAGTATGAAAACAACAAAACGTAACCAAGAAACAAATACTGTTAGATGTTCACTTAAAGTATAGCTGTACAGCCAAGCAGAGCAAAATGTGTCATTAACCCCTTCTGCTGAATTTAGATGTTAAACATTAATGGGTTAACATGGGACTTCTGGATCAAATTATTAGCAATAAATAAACAATACTGAGATGCTAAAACTGGAGTTCAAAGTAGTAATTCTACTGCAGTGGTGAGTAGGTTCTAGTTTGTTTCTCAAATTCCCTGGTCCTGGAGGCAACCCTACCCTGCATGTTTTAGAGCTTTTCCTGCACCCAACACACAACTGACTGATCAGCTCATTAACAAGCCCTTCAGAATTGCATGGGGAGTTAAACCTAAAAGTGCCTTCAGGACCAGGGTTAAGATTAGGGTTAAGTACTATAAGCCAACATCCATATCTAGATGTTCTGCAAACAGATTGTCTCAATTCTTACCATTTTGAGGAGAATAGAGAGTCTATTTAACTTTATGTAACACCCTTTTCTACAAACCAACATCCATCTGGTCACCATCTTCCAAATTTGGCCTGCAAATGTGTTACACTGGAGGCATGTTTGTCACATTATTATCAGAGTAACGAGCAAAGCCTGACTGAGATTCTGATGAAAAACACAAGGTTTTTGGTGAACGTGATGGGAGGATTTCTATTTGTCACATGCTCTCGAAAAGGTATCAATATTTAATAAGCCAACTGTGGTGTAAACCCAAGCATATCGCATATCAGCAGGCTGATAACCTGCCTGGTTATCAGCACCACTCCTGGCAGGATGTGTGCAAGTGTGAAGAAATGGACCTGTAAAACACATATGGTATCGTTCGTAAGAAGGTGCATTGTATTCATGGAGCAGTACCCTTTTAGAATTTCCATCATCTCTGAACAATTCTCCATTAATGCAAGAGTTTTTCTTACAAAAAGAATATGCTGTACATGACAAATTCATTATAACAAGCATCAATAAACACTGGAGGCCCAAAATGCACCACTGTACAATAATGCCTCCGTAATGGTTTCATTTACATATTCACAAAAGAGAAACAACTTTTTTTTTGTAATTACACCATAGAAGCATAGATGCAATACTTGTGGAAAAAGGTAGAAAAAGACCATGTTCCATCATCAATAAGTTAAATGTCTGTAGCGTCAGGGCAGGACGGACTAAAGAAACGGAATAATACAGGCATCCAAACGAACGGAATCAAAATCATAGCACTGAAAGAATTGTCCTTCTCTTTTTTTTCTGGTAAGTTTTGACAAGTTAGAAAATAATGAAAGAGGCCAAAGCAACAGTCTGTCCATGTTTTCCCCCCCTTCAGGGTTTGTGAGCAAGCTGTTCCAAGAAATGTCTCGGTTCCTCTGTGTCAATGTTTAACTAAAATTGGTTATATTTGGTTAAAAAAACAAACAAAAAAAAAAACCAGAAAAATAATAGCAACAAGACTTATAGTTATAATAATAATAATAATAATAATAATAATAATAATAATAATAATAATAATAAACAGAAGTAGCAATATATGGTAAATACTGAACACAGTCCTGTACAGTCAGGTCAGTCCAATCATTGGCCAAAGCCTGTTCTGCCTCAAAAATGTGCCCCCTCCCTCCAAGACTCTTATTGATCCCAGCTGTAATAGAGCCTGGGTCTAGCCTAGATCCTCTTCATAGGTCCTTCAATCACTGAGAGTTGGGAGAGCTGGAAAATCACCTCCATATTCACCTGCATATCCATGAAAAGAGATTCCATTAGTGATTTTCTAAACCCGATCATGTAACACACAGGTCTGAATTGTTATTTAAGCATGAGCCAAAGGCCCACAGCATTAGTATCACTATACCTGTTCTGTGTGCTAAATCATAGCAGGCAGAGGCCACAGAAGGGGTCAGTCAAGCTCATGAACTTCATTGTCCTGCAAGGTGGAGGGGGGACGGCTCTGCTCGGACACACGTTTGGACATGATCTCCCACTGAGGGGCCAGCACTTTGGGTTTGGAGCCTAAAGATGGAGAGACAGAAATGGATTAATGTGTAATGAAAGGAGGTGAATCCAGAACCTCCCAGACTGGATCATGGCATTATTAAGCATGACAATGACTACTTGGAGAAAGCTGTTCCTTTTGCTGTGGCGGAATGAGTGAACAACATACAGTCATGTGAAAAACTTAGGACACCCCACAAATACCATTGACTAAAACGGACATTTAATCTTCTTATAAACTATACCGAGGAATGGAGGGGATACAACTTAACACAACTAAACTGAAGAAAAGTCTTAAAATAAGTTGTAGAATGTAATTTTCTTGTGAGGAAAAAGTTAGAACACTCCTACATTAACATGAATTAAAATGCCTAAAAATAGAATCGGGTGCACCACATCAGCAGCAAATGATTGGACCCTCCTTAGAGTCTTTGGATGAGGCTGTTTTATTTAAACCCAACACATTAGTTTGGTTTGTGCTTCATTGTTAAAGTGAGTAGTATCACCATGGCAAGATCTAAGGCAAGGAATTCAAACAGATCTCCAAAAACAATTTACAAATGGACAATATTTAAAAGTGCCATCATGGCTAAGCCAGACTGTCTGATACAAGTTCAGGCCAAGAGAAGACAGCAAAATGTGTCAAGAAATCTTCAACAATCCTAAAATGTCATCAACTGACCTACAGGTAGTTTTTTTTTTCACAAGGTCAAAATATACAGCCACCAAATTATTATAGATGATTAACTGAAATGCTAAATTTATCCAAACTTGCTAAGGCTTAACTTTTTGTTTGATGACACAGCCACAGCCAGGCATAACCACTTTGCTAAAAGAAAGACCCAAAATGTCATCACCTGGAGTAGAAGCTGCTGGTACAGTTTTTGCTGAAAGTTACCTGAAATATGCTTACCAGTGAATATTATTACATAACCTTTAATCAGCTGAATAATCCACTTTAATCATGCAAATATTTATAATAGGTGATATGATATATTGATTATATACTTCTATATATAAAAGAAAAGGGAGGGTAAAAAAGCTAAGCGAACTTTAACACACCCCCTGCAAATCTGAATGGGCTTGTTAATTAGCTGATCAGTTAAAGTTTGAGAAACACTATCTTGTTCACGAGTGTGTATTTATATTCTTTATAGGTTTCCTGTTTACAAACATCGCTACATGCTCACAGCCAGGGGGACTACCAGTATCGTCTAGTCATCAGGTCTCTTATTTTGCTATTCACAGAATGTTTATCACAGAAAATCTTACATTTTGTTGACATGTCCTATGAATATCAGGAGCATGGTAGTACCATGTCACCAAGTGAAAATGCTTACGAAAAGGGTACTTTACGATTTGCCACTGGAAACATACTGTACATGAAATGAGACAGGTCAGCAGTGAGATAGTGGTTAGGACAGATTACACTGGAAGCTTTGTTATCTCTGATTGTATTGGCTGTTAAATGCTTTTCATCCATCTTCTCTATGGTTGGTGCAGTTTACTGCACAACAACCCTTGTAATTGTTGCTCTTTGGCGTGAAGAGTAACTCTTTCTGTTGCACTGTCAGTGCATTACTGACAGTATTGTGATCTTAGGAAGAGCAATTACTTAGGTAAAACCTGCTTGAGACTCTTTCAGATTGAGATTTTATTTCTTACAACCTTTTGCATTAACTACAGACATCAAAACAGAGGCTGTTTTTATCATCAACCCAGTGGATCCATCACTATGAAATTGCACTACTAATGCAATGAGCAAGCTTATCTATGAGCCACCAATGTACACACATATGGTCAACACTGAGCAACACCACCAAATATCCACCAAACCACAATTGAGGAGCAAAAGAAGCCACAATCTTCTTCTGTGCATACTGTTTATATCTATATATCAGACTATGCTGTACTCTATGGCCATTATTGAATGCACAACTCCCCCTGTTGGCTGTAAAAGGTACGGAGGTGACCTCTTTTCCACTCCTCCACAGTACTTATATAAAGTTAATATTCTAATCCATACATTTAAGACCAGCGACCAGAGGTCAGTGTTCTAAAGGCAGATGTTGCAAGAATGTCAGGTCTAAGAGGCAGAGAGGAAAATGAGAACGAAAGTGAAGAAAGGAACAGCAGCACTGTTCAGAGCAGAATGGTGCCAAGCTCATCAGGGAATTATATAACCATGGAACACTGGTTTTCAGATCCATGGATAGACTTCATAGGTTAACATGGCATGACATGACAGAGTGTACACAAACAGTACTAACAGAGACACATAGTGCATACAAGCTTGACCAGCTCATTGACAACACTAGTTGTGTGTTGGCTGAGCTTTTATCAGGGGCACTCATGGATGACGGAAAATGGCTGTGACAGTGTTGCTGGTTGGTGAGTGTGTCTTTTTCGGGGTCTGATCCTGTAGGAGATCCATTTGAGTCACTGATGATACATTGCCATGACAACACTGACAACCATTCAAAAGATTAGAGATAGACAGTGCAGGGAGAGAGAACATTTTACTGTTTAATTGACATTGTATTATTTTATTTAACTTTGATTAATATTACAAGCTAATGTTGAGCTTTACGTTTGTGTGCTTTGCCAACACTGCTGTTGAGAGCAAGCTTGAAAGCAAGATCATGAGAGAATGAGCATGTGAGAGTGAAAGAAGAAGAGAACTTGATCAAGAAGATAAAGAGAGCAAAAGAGAGAAGTGAAAAAGAGAGAGAGAGCAAGTGTGAGAGCGAGAAAATGAGAGAGAGCGACAGTGTGGTGGCCAATGATTACCACCACAAACACAAGCAGAGTTGACAGACGAAATTGAAGTCTCTCTCACCATCCAGACCGTTGTGCTGCTCATAGGTACGTTTGCCAAGGATGGTAGGTGAGCCATTGTTGAGGATGGGGGAGGACTTGATGGGTGTCAGGCTGCCAGTAGAAATGGAGCCTCCCCGAAGAGGCTCTGGTTTAGGAGGGCATGGGTGGGCCTCTAGAATAAAAAGACAAAAAAAAAAACAAAACAGGGTCATGGCACTAAACAGGACATGATTTCCGGTGCTATTTAATGCCCACTAAAAATCTGATTAAAATGGAATTGCAGCTCCGAATTGACTTTTTGCAGAAACAGAATACACTCGGAGTGCATTTGTTAATTATTCCAAGGCTCTTAATGGAAATTACAGTGCATATGGGCTTCTATTTAAAAAAAAAAAAAAAGCTATTTAAACAAAAATACCATACACCTTCCTGGGCTACTTAATCCATTTCATCACATTAAGCTCTACTCTAAAGCACTATTATGATCTCTGACTGAAAACCCAATCAGCAAATGCAAGTTTCGTTGTCTTGTCTATGGCTGGTTCCTGTTCCCACAAGACATGTGGTGCTCAACAGATTCGATTCGCTCTGTAAGACTCTGTAAGCTACTTCAGAGTGGTCTATTCTGATACTGTGAAATTCACACTATGTTCTAAACATTGTGAAACTGACAATAAGCTGAGTGTTATGTGGCACTAAGAGTGAATGTTCAGCATACATTTAATATAAGTGTTTATAAATAAAATAAAATAAAATAAAATAAAATAAAATAAAATAATAATAATTATAATTATAATAATAATAATAATAATAATAATAATAAAAAGTGCAGATGTCATTTCCACCCACCAAGATATCTAACCACAGACTCCAGAGGCTTCCGTACTGCCTGTTTCAAGGAAGCAGGCTTTTTGGACATATCTGGCAACCGCACTGCGCCTACAAACAACAAACAGGCAGTGAAATTTCACTGTGTTGTAACATAACATGTAACAAAACCTACAATATGAACTACTGACTGAAAACATGTAGAATATATATGTATATGCCTGAGGTGGTGATGGGGAGGGGAGATAACCCTTGCCCCAGTGCTTTAAAAAAAAAAAAAAAACAAAAAAAAAAAAAAAAAACACTGTACATTACATAACATCATGACACATCATGAACTTTTCAACTGTTTAAACAGCGCTATTCTGCCAATAATTACTTCTGTATTCTGAGTGTCCATCTCTATAACCAGTTTTATTTTTCCCAAAATGTATCAAATGTATTTAATCAATAAACAGATATGAAAAATGAAGCTCACAATCTGAAGTGAATACAAGTGATAAACAGATAAATGTATTTGTTCTTTTCCATCTGTTCAGTCTGGAATTCAAGTTTCTTTAAAAAAAAAAAAAAAGTATCAAGAGGCTTGTTTGTAAGTTTGTTCATCTTTTTTTTATTTATTTCTAACTTGACAAAAAAAGGAAAAAAAGAGCTGAACACATGAGCATGTTTACTTTGCCTGGTTTTAGAACATTTTGGAATGGAGTGACAATGTGTCCTGCAGTGCTGAACACGCACTCCGACTGTGTGCTGGTCACATAGATACACAGGTACTACTTGGATAAGCAAGGGAATCCACTCTCTTTGCTGTTCCACCACTTAAGAGGGTCTTCTTCTCCATTGATTGGTTCCTCTTGCAGAGATGCAGTTAAGAATTAAGAGTTAACAATTTTCTCACTGAATTTTGTTTAAAGCAGATCTCTCAATTTCTTCCAGCTCCATCAGATGGATTTTATTTCCGCTGTAGCAAGGATTGAGGAGCATACTGATGCACAAGAGTTTCTGTGTTGTAGTGTTGTCATAATTTGCATCCAGTTCATTCAAAATGCAGATCTTTATGCTTCTGCACAAATGAGTGTTATCTGTAGGTGTTAAAACAATGTCACAATGCTGCAGCATTGCAATAACAAACAAAAACTGTACCATAAGATTCCCCTAACAGAATATCAGAAATCAGCTACAAGCTTTAGTGTTATTTACAGCTTCTAGCACAGAAACTTCTTGCCAGGTTAACTGTGGTAGCAGGTGCAGAGTCTTCTCATCTGCAAACACCCATTTCATCACTCAAGAATCTTAATAATAATAATAATAATAATAATAATAATAATAACATAAATGACCATATATTATTGATGTGTATATATATATATCCATTTCAACTGTCTTTTTGCTGCAATGATGTTGGCTTTGTTGTCTGTAGTGACGCATTCCATTTTTCTTTCATTGATGCTCCACTCCTTGACAGCCGGGTGGTCTGCTGTATGGCTGTCAGGTAGAGAAGTGGTTTCCAAGCATTTCCAAGGGGTGGGCAATGGGGGCCAGAGTCCAGCACAGTTTGCTGATTTTCTTGCTTTAACAGACGTACTAAAACTGGCAATCTAACAAGGAAGTTGATTCAGGTGTGCTTGAAGAAGAAAGGCACAAAACTGAGAAGGAATCCAACCCTCCAGGACCGGAAATTGCTCACCCCTGATCTTGACTGTAATGTCCAATCCTTGTCAAAGGTGTTTTTGTGATACTGTTGTGATTTGCATTGCAGATGCTTCTTGTAGAACTCTGAATGGGTAGAACGTACTGCTTTCCAACCATATTCAGAGTTGCCATTTCTTTAGCCAAAATGCGGGTAACGCCAAGGGTGCACTGTGACCACAGTGGGTTACCCTTTTTGTATTTTGAGGGTTGGCCAGTGCTCTGTCCGTGCTTCACCAAATAGCAGATACAGTGCCTTTCTTACAAACCAAGGTAGCATCATCCATATTGAATGTGTACTTTTTAAGATGGCATCATTTCTGTCTGTTTTGTCTTTAATTTGTCAAATATTTAGTATTATTTAATTACATTACATTATCATTAATGTAAAGACCACCTAGCAGTTAGTAAATCAGGCTAGACGGCAGACTCTGCTTCTTTCTATAGTGTATAATGAGAAATTAAATGGAATATACTCTGCAGTCTGAATACAGTTTAACACAGTAGTTTACTCACACTCTGCTTTGATGGCTGCTGTGTTGACAGGTATGTAGGGGTGTCTGGCTAAGTAGCGAGACCTCAGGAGGTCCTGGCAGACCCGACGAGCCATTCGGGTCAGCTGGGTGGTCTGCAGGTAGAACGCCTGCCTAGTCTTCACAGCAAATTTTGGACTCCCACTGTGCCTCACCGGTAGTCCGTGAGGACTCTACAAACAAGACAGATCAGAGTGAGCATGCCAGTGTCTGCAGCAATTCTCAAAAACACAGAGTGTAAGCTAAAACATTTAGACAGCAGGTATTCAGTTTTGGCAAAACATTCCAGCCTCACTAAGCCTTCTAAAGGTCTCAGAGCAGAGGAAAAAAAGAGACAAGCACAGAAAGAGAGACATTATCAAATAAGGATGATCAAACTTCTTCTAAGGCTGTTTTTAAATTGCAAGGCTAAGGTGAGATGAATCTGGAATAGGTGTCTTAGGGCTGAGATGGTATACTATACACTCACAGCAGGGGCACTGCTAAGAATGCATATAATGAAACCATCACATTATGTCAGATGTCCTTTTTTTCCATATACATTAAGAACATGGAAGAACATGGAGAAAAATGGAAACATCTATAAACTATGGATAATGCCCAATTTTTCTTTCATCAATGAGATCCTTTAAGTCAGGAATGGCTTGTTCTGCTGAAGACAAAAACAGCAAGGAGTTCCACCAGCTCACACAGGAAATTCTGCAGCACTGTTTTTGTGTGTGTGTGTGTGTGTGTATATGTGTGTGGTTTTAGACAATCTCAGAGCTCCAAACACTAAAAGGAGTGTAAACTACTAAACAATTATTTTAATGTTTAAATTCAATTATTTTAAATGATGGCAATGGAAACAGTAGCATGCAAAGGTTTGGGTAGGCCTGATTAAAAAATAAAATAATAAAATGAATGAATATGAAAAATGAATAATTAAACACTTACCTGACTTCCAAAAATCGTAAAGAGTTTTTTTTCCCACTTTAAGCAAGAATACCATTGCTAACCAATTAACTTGAAGGAGCAGAAGCAGTTTTGCCTTGAGGAATGGGGGAAAAAAACCCAGTGGCAAGATGTGACAAGCTCATAGAGACTTGCTCATCTTGCAACTGTAAGGGGGCTCTACAAAAATACTAACATCAGGGGGGTGAAAATTTATGCACAATGTTACTTTATCCTAAAAAAACAAAACAAAAAAAAATGTTCACTGTGGTAGGCAGGTTCTGTAATTGAAATTATGCAAACTCGCAAATATTATATTCATATTATATTATATATTAATACACACACACACACAGACACACACACACAGACACACACACACAGACACACACACACAGACACACACACACAGACACACACACACACACACAGACACACACACTATCCCTGTGCTGAAAACATGCCCACCATGTTGGTGCGGTTGGGACCTGGCCGCTCCCCATCCAGCCTTGTGGGCATTTTCAGGCCACCATACTTCTTCCAGTAGGTCCAGCATGAAGCACACAGCCTGCACTGCATGTTGGTCGGCCCCCATGAGTACCACTGATATGAGCTGGTGGCTGCACACACAAAAGCAAGAGTCTAATCCAGTTTCTGTTCCTTTCTGCTTTGACAAATGATACGAATCATTTCTCCACTAATTATGAATTAGCTCTTCAGCTGCCCTCTCTTAATATCACAGCATTCATGAAGGCTGATAAAGTTTGTCATATCATATTTAATCAGATTTATTTTACATTATTTTTATTTGTTAGATTTATTTCAATTGTTATATTGATTTGTCAGTAAATAACTGTTCATGTGCTGTTGGTGGATCCAACATTAAAAATAATTCTATGTGGGTTAGTCCAGTGTTTTCTGATGCCATGTTAATTAAATCATTTATGTTATCATCTGACTTTGGGTTGACTTGTGTCACTTTAAACTTTTTATAAGTTAATTTAATTAAACAAGTAATTAAACAAGAAGGGGTTGAGTGTGACTCAAAATCTTAATAATCACTGCAATTTACCTGCATAAGAGCTACTAAAACACCTGGATAATGACCTTGAACCAAAACATATTACTGGAAAATACGACAACATCTAAATTAATGGCTGCAAAGTTTGTTTGTTTTTTGTTTGTTTGTTTGTTCGTTTGTTTTGCATGTGAAAATGCCATGCAATTAATAATAAATAAATCAGCACAGCTTTTTGGCATGGCTGCTTCTGAAGCTGGCAGAGCAAAACTATTCAGTGGTTACCTTGTGCTGAAATTAAAGAGGTGCTAAACATTCACACTGAGGACATTGTATCTATATATCTGTACGCACATACGTATGCCAATGATAAAACCCTAAATGTCCCATGCACTAAAGGGGTTTTAGAAAACCTTAGTCTGAATATCCCCAATTAGCAATATGCAGTCTTGCAAATCTAATTGTATAAAGGTAAAAAAAACAACACTGCATCACTTTTGAGATGTTTGGAAGACTCACTGTAGCAACTCTCGCATGCCCGGCCGAGTACGGTCGGCTGGCCCGTCGCTCCTGGCAACACTGCAGCCCCGTTTACCAGTCCTGGCTTCACACTGTTTGCACTCAACTGGTTGGGGTTGGGCTTGTTACTGCATGCGTGCGCACACACAGACACAGAGCATGAGGGTCACAGAGGCCATAGGATTATGCATGATCAAAGAGCCATTTACTCAAAGCTTATGCTAAAATGCTTACAAATCCAGTGCTTCCCCCTGACCTGTTCACCAAGATACTCACTAGTTAGGGATGTAAACCTGCTTCAGCTTGCTCTCTGCCTCTGCAGCCTTTAACCGTTTCTGTACCAGACAGAAGAGAGGAAAGAACTCATTATATTTTTAACTTTACCAGAGGCAAGCAGCTTTACACAGTGGTGAAAGTAAGTATTTGACTGCTGTTTTGCAAATTTTCCATGTTTTCTCACCTACAACGCATGGAGAGGTCTGTAATTTTTAACAAAAGTACACTTCAACTGTGAGAGACTGAATCTAAAAGAGAAAATTACATTGTATGATTTTTTAATAATTAATTTGCATTTCATTGCAAACTATTAATCCTGTTTGAACTTACCTGTATAAAAAACACCTGTCCACACACCCAATCAAACATACTCCAACCTCTCCACCATGACCAAGATCAAAGAGCTATCTAAGCAAACCAGGCACAAAATTGTAGCCCTGCACTAGCCTAGGATGAGCTACAGGACAAAAGGCAAGCAGGTTGGTGAGAATTCAACAAGAACTAGCGCAATTATTAGAAAATGTAAGAAACACAAGATGACTGTCAGTCTTCCTCGATCTGGGGCTCCATGCAAGATCTCACTTTGTGAGTAGTGGCTGGGTCTTCCAGCATGACAATGACCCAAAACACACAGCCAGGGCAACTCTGTAAGAAGAATTTCCAGGTCCTGGAGTGGCCTCGCTGAATCTTTGGAGGGAGCTGAAACTGAATATTTCCCAGCGACAGCCCGAAACCTGAAATATCTGGGAAGACTTGTATGGAGTAGTTGGCCAAAAATGGTACAAGTGAGCAAATGTGGTCAAAAATTCAAGAAACATTTGACCTCTGTAATTTCAAACAAAGGTTCCAAAAATTCTACTGTATCAAACATTTATTTCATACAATAAAATGCAAATCAGGTGTGATTTTCTGGATTTATCTTTTCACATTCTGTCTCACAGTTGAAGTGTATGAATTACAGACCTCTCCATTCTTTGTAGGTGGGAAAAACTTATTTTGCCCACTGTAATGAATTAGTCTCTATAAATCATTCAACAAATGCCCTTACCTGCTGAACATATCTGTCTGTGGTTTTCCACATGTAGTAATACTCAATTATGCTAGTCAGAGACTTCCACGGCAGCTGAAAAGGAAAGAGCACTCAGGGTTACTTATAAACATTCCTTAATTGATAAACTGGTTATCTTTACAATTCTAACAAGGAGCATTTTGGAGAAATATGTTGTTGAATACAGTCTAAAACAGGGCTTTTTAAACTGAACCACGAGTTTAAATGTTCCAATTTTGCAAAAGATCAACACAAATTTGAAGCTAAACACTACTGCAGTCTCCCTTTGTCTTTTTTAATAAGACGCCTTTATTCTTCCTGTAAAAGTGTGTGTGGATATGTTCCATGAGTGGCTCCTCCCTGTCTCTCTGGGCTGAGACTTAAGCTACAACAACATATATGTACACAAACTCACCAGCAGGAGGCAGAGTTCAACATGATCTACACTCAATTCACAGCAAAAGGCAATCTGGTTTTATTGCCTCCTAACAGTTATTTTATTGCAGTTTTTAAGTCCGTCCATATTTTCTCCATTTATTTTACCTTAAGCTCCATCATTTCTGCTGCTTTTTCTCTGTATATGTGATGTTTGTTGAAAACTCACAAAGTCTTGCTGGATGTCAGTGAAGTCTTTGCCATATTTCTCCAGTGCCTCCTCAAACAAGTTGGCCTCAGATGCGCTCCACTCCTCCATTTCATCCCTGCAGAGTACAGGTCCACCTTGTGGCACCAGAGCTGCGATAGCCCGGGTCATGTCATAGCCATTTTTGTGTAGTGTGTCCATGGCATGGAACTGGAGAGAAAAAGAAACCGTTCATTATGGGATGTTTTGGTTTAAAATGCTACATCTTAAACCAAATATAAGAGACAATATTTTGATTTATTTAGACAACAGTCTGCAATCAGGGTGAAAATCTGCAATGGGAATTTGAGAGCATGATGAAATGCAAGTTTAAGCTGTTAAACAGATTAAAGTACTCCCCTACGTTACGAACACCACAGAAAATGTCAGTATTCAGTAGATTCTTGGGAATCTAGCCAATAAGGCATGGTGGCCTGATGGTTAGCATGTTCGCCTCTCAGTGCTGGGGTCTTAGGTTTAAGGCGAGAAGAGTCAGACAACTTTGTTTCAAGGCCCTATCTGGGTGGAGTTTCCATGTTCTCCACATGTCTGTGTGGGACTCCATTTTCCTCCCACATTCATTCAACATTCAGCACATTCCAAACACATGGACATCAGGTGAATTGGCTACTGAATGTGGGAATGAGTGTGTACATATATGAATAAGCAAGTGAATGCATGTCTGTATGTACAGATATGGACTGGCACTATGTCCTGGAAGAACCCCCAAGTGCTCCATGCAGTTTTCCAGGTGGGCGGCCGTTCCTGGTAAAGAGTATGCATTGTGTGACTGACTGCCACTTCTCGCTGGTGTGTGTTGGTTGTTGACTGAGTGTGATTGTGAATTGTGCTGATTGTAATGTGTCCTTGGGTATTTAGAAAGGCGCTATAACAAATGTAACTTCATTTATAAAGTGTAGTGGATTTATGAGCATCATTATGATAAAGGTAGTTTGGTCATCACCCATCCCCTCCTCGTTTATTTTCTCCTTTATCATAAAACTGTTCTGTTTGCAGCAAAACGACAAACATCAAGTATTTCTCCAAGATTCTTACCAACATATTTCAACTCAAGAAACCATGCTGTATCAGAAAAGGACCGTGTTCAATTGCAAGGTTACTGTGTAGAAATGCATCAAGCATCATTAGGTTTGCAGACTCCAGGATGTGCAAGTACATAAGGGTGGTCTACACCAGTGGTCCCCAACCTTTGTGGCACCGCGGACTAGTGAACGCTTGAAAAAAAATTGCATGTCGCAATCAACTAAATGTCAGACCAAAATCAAGCCAATTAATATGCAAATATTAAAATATTACTTGCAAATAGCTCACCACACAAGACATTTAACAATACCAATCATATCATAATTGTACCATTTTCAGGCTGTGCTGAAACAACTCTGAAGTAAAGCACTAGTTTGGTGTGACATTTTTGTGTCACACAATGAGGGCAGCAGTGATATTTGGGCAAAACTATCCCCCTCTCATTTGTCAAACTAAACTTTCCTGACATTTCCTTACATTGTCCATAATGTGCATAAATGATAAACCAGCTGATGTCCAAAAAATCGACTGTCAAATTGCCTCAGTGTCCCAGAGTGCATGTTTATGCATGTGTGTGGTGCCCTCTGGCACCTGTACCATATGTTTTATAAATGAGGGGCAGAATCAGGCTGAGTGTGGTTGTGGATGAACATCACTCATACACTCTCCTGTTCTGTACTGTTCAGACACTACTGGGGCCCAGAGGAAAAACGAGGCCTCCAACCTGTTTTAGTTCAGCCCAGAACAAAACACGATTCTTACTGTGGTTAGTTAGACTCTAGGTCTTACTTCTGTTATGAGCCTGGTATACAGTCACAGAGAGCAAAATGGACTCCTAAAAACTTACTACTTCTAATTGTTCATTCTGTGAATAATAATAATTAGAGTGGGCAGATATATCCATATTTATATCTATATCAAGATATAAACACAATATATGGGCTGAGGCAATATAATTTATATTGAGTTTTAAACTTCTGTTTCTATGTTGGGGAAGACCTTTTTTTCTGCTTCCTTGCCCTGCTCTGCCCTCTGCTCTCAGCTCCCAGCTCCTCCTCTACTCTGTTCCCCTCCACCCCCAAATTGCATTCTCATACACATGCCAGGGAGGGGGCATAAAAGAGCTCTGGCTTGAAGATGACTCACTATGTTTAAAAAAGGAACAAAGAACAAATTTCAGCAAGTTTCTATACTGTTTAACTATCAATTTCTCACATATTTTTAACGTCATTTATATATTGCCATTCATCTAAAATATATTGGGATATGAATTTCTTTTTGCCATATCACCCAGCCCTAATAATAACCACCAATATCAATAACAATAGTAACATATAATAATAATAATAATAATAATAATAATAATAATAATAATAATAATAATAAATCATGTAAAATAAAAAGCACCCCTGCTTGCAAGACAGTCATTACACTAACTTAAGAATAGCCCCACCAGTTTAAATGTCCTAGAAGGTGATGAATAATACGCTTTAGTATGTCTTGAATTTGTTTTATTTTTTTAATATACTGCAATTTTCAGCCTCAATTTGGATGTGCCAGTTATTCAACCCCATCAGGACTCTCTCCATCACGTATGATGCTCCTGAATAGGAGGGTAAAGACAAGAACATGGCTTGTCCAATATGTTGAAGCTTTTTCAAACTGCTGCCACTGCATTTTTGTGATGGTTGTGATGTGGGAGCGAAAAGTGCCATCTATCCTCCAAGAGGGTACATGGCCAGATTTGCTTTCTCAGTCTCGTACATTATTTACACATGCATTTCAGGACAAGCTCAAAGACACAACAAAGTCAATGAAAGAAGCATATGGACTGAGTACAGTAATATTACAGGAATTTGCTAATGTGACTTCACACAGTTCTCCATTCTGCCTCAACAGAATTACATAGTGCAGCAGAGTGATCCTGGAGTAGCAACAACAAAAACACTGCTCCTTATTACAAGTCAGTGGAGAATCCCAATAATTAATTTTGAAGTTAAAAGTGTTGCTCTCATTCCTACACATCAGGAGTCTTCAGATTTGCAGCCCTTTGCAGATTTGAACAACTCTACAAAAGATCTTCATGCAGTTGCACACCATTATGACTATTACTGTATGGCCAATTCCTCACAAGTGATTATTAGAATGCCTTGTATCAGTAGACCAAGTGTTCAGCCGTGCTGAAGGAGGATGTAGTGTGTAGTGAGTGTAGGTGGTACCTTACCAATGTGATGTCTCTGGAGGCTGCTGCAGCGCTCATGTGAAGACTGGGCTGCCGAACTGAACTACTGCAGTCCAGAGCCCGCGCAAATGTACCCACAGACCTGAAAGAGAAAGCAGAGAAGGTGAGAGAGAAGGTGAGAGAGAGAGAAAGGACGAAAGAAAGGACGAAAGAAAGGACGAAAGAAAGGACGAAAGAAAGAAAGAAGGGACGAAAGGACGAAAGAAAGAAGGGACGAAAGGACGAAAGAAAGAAGGGACAAAAGAAAGAAAGGGCAAAAGGACAAAAGAAAGGACAAAAGAAAGAAAGGACGAAAGGAAAAGAAAAGGAGACAGGAGAACTGCTGAGCACTTTAAAGGATGTATATATACACATACAAGAGATTTGAATGCCCAGTTCTTTAACAATCACTTTCCAAACCTCAGTACATGGAGCTTACCGAGCCACAACGAGGAACTGGTCGATCTGTTTCTCTGTGAGAGGACTGCTGGGGTCCCACACCTTCTCCTCCAGTTTGGGCTGCTCCCTGCCATCATCCTCTCCTAATCAATCAAAACAAACAAAGTGCAAAAGCACACTGTTTAAGCCATTCGTCTCTACTGAATGTGATGCATCCATGTACACATTACAGATAAAAAAAAAAAAAAGACATCTGCTCATTCAATGTTTCTTGTAAAATCAATAATAAGAGTTTATCCACCTCATTAACAAATCCCCAACTCAACCAAAAATATTGGATGGAGCACCATCATAACTGGGAACACAGGCCCTCAGCTCCACGGCTCATTGGTGAGACCTTTATATCCCTTTAGCTGACGCCATTAGGCCTTGTGTCAATAGGTACATGTTTATCTGCTCCAGAGAGTCCTATTTAATTGGCAATACATATGTACACATCTGTCAGCAATGGGTGCAGCTTAAAAGAGGTGGAAACATAAATTAGATAGTGTCCAGTGAATATCAAATGACTGAGAGAATAACTCAATTGACTAATGAAGCTCATGACTTTCAGAAGTTATAGAGAACATGCATATATAACATTAGATAATATCAATCTATGTTTAAACTCAATCTCAGCAGAAAATGCTGAATTTTAAACTAAAAGAAAAAAAAAGAAAAAAGATTATGTTCTGCAACAAAACCAGACTGAAATATCACAGCATTGTTTATAATGTTTATAATTGAATTCCACTTTGCGATTCAGACTCAAAAATAAAATAGGGGTAAATAGGGATTCACTTTAGTCACAGCCCGTTTTTATTTCTTGCTGACTCCAGCAGTCTTTCTAAGACTATCTAAATCTTTCTACATTTCAGGGCACTAATGAGTGCATCAGCTGTAAAATCATAAAGTGGAATTTGAACATAATTTCAAGGGCACTTTAATCTCCCACAATTCAGTAAACATTGTAGTTCACTACATGAGCTGAATATGGACCAGAATGCAATTGTGAAACTCGTTACTAAGCAACACAGTGGAACGAATGGAGCTGACGTGATAAGGCAGTGTTATGAGCCACTGGACACTGTGAAGTTCAGATGTTTTCCCATGATTATTCCAAGAACAGGACAGAGCTTTACTAACTTATTTTACTAACTAATTCAGTTTGTGTGTGTGTGTGTGTGGGGGGGGCTTAAACACAGCTTAGACACTCATGTATTTGTTTATATGATCAGTGCTGACATATGATCCATTTCAGTCACTGACAGTTTTCAAAAACCTCCACACAGGAGAACATTTTCAATAGGTCTTTTCAGTAGGTCTGTGTATTCTCCAGAACTCTGCAATATGACAATTAATTAAAAATCAGCACCACTTCTGAGAATCTATACAATATTACAAATGTAGTACTGCAATACTGAAGTGCATCAATACATCCTTACAGCTCTAGTCCTCAGTCACCTAAAACACTGTGTTCATGTGGAAGGGTGACCAAAACCAAGATAAAAAAAAAGCTATTAGAAAAAGATATGTTTAAATAAATATCCTGATAAGGGCTGGGCAATATATCGATATGAACAGAGCAAGACATGAATTAAAAGTAATCTCCTTTATATAGTGTTGAAGTTTTTAAAGGACTTCTGTATTAATCCTACAGAAAACATTTAATGCTCCTTCGGTCTGCTCCGCCCCCTGCTCCCAGTCTACTATGCTCTCCTCCCTGCTCTCTCACACACATACTATAGAAGGGGTATAAGACTTAGTGTAGATAAAGAAGAAATGAGTTCAAAATTAAATATGTTTGAATTCAGTTGCTTTTTTGTTTTGGTTTACATTGTATTTTTCACATCATATATCGCAGTGTATATTTTATATCGCCATTCAGCTAAATTATATATCGGGATGTGATTTTATGTCCACATTGTCCAGCCCTAATCCAGCCCTAATACATATCCTTAAGAGCTGAGAAAAAAAAAACACGTAAGCATAAGAAAAAAAAGTTATACTGTGTCATATGATGCAGAAAGATCACCTCTGAGACAAAAAAAGTACAAGCCATTTTCCTGCCGTGTGTTTCACACCAAATATACAGTTGTGGTATGTTTTAAGTATGAGCCCTTAAATGCTAGACAGTGTGAAACTCTCAGAGCTTTGCATGTGCCACGCTTTTGTAGTTGAAAAGCAGGCCTACCCTCTTTCAGAAGGTCAGTAATGTCTGCCTGGTACTTATTCCCCACTCTGATCTCCCCTTTATCAGCCAGGAGAGTCTTCTGCTGAGGGTCGTACACCAGTGAGTAGAAGAACACATCCTGCAGCCAAAAAAGCAACATAAACATAGAACAAGTCACACAGGCAAACAAAGACAGAGCCTGCATATATATGTGTGTGTGTGTGTGTGTGTGTGTGTGTGTGTGTGTGTGTGTGTGTGTGTGTGTGTGTGTGTGTGTGTGTGTGTGTTTGCATGGTATTGAGTGGAGTCTCCAGTCTCCTCATTACTAAATGCGAGGAGAACATTCTGGGTCAACACACTGAATTATTTATTCAGAACAGAGCTCAAAACTAGCTCTCATCCATATACACACACACACATCAGATAAACACATTCATCTCTAGCTTGTATAGGCTCTCATACAGTGCTGAAGGTTGAATGAGGCTGGTGCATCCAGAACCTCTGTACTGCAGCAGTTCTGCATCACATGCTGTGAAGCGCTCACCTCTCTGTCCAGGTAGGACTTGAGGGTTTCTGTCTCGTTGAGAAGTGTCACACAGCACTTTCCCCTGAAGAAAGAGCGACAGCAAACACATCAATTAACAATGACCATGACAAGGACAATGACAGCATACTGTAGTCACTGTTAAGGATAATTTAGAAACACAGAATTTGGCTCGGTTAACAATACTGTCAGGTTGAACAGACACTTGTCAATGCCATAGAGCAGGAGCATATGAAGAATGTGTGCATATGTGTTCTATTCATCACAAAGAGAAAGATGCACTACTAAGCATTACTACACTCCTGGACTGTAGTAATGATCTCCGTTATAAACAAAATCCAATCATGCAATTTAAAATTTGGACATTATAGATTTCGTGGCCAATACCAAATACTAGGGGTACAAGTCATGGTTCGGTACACAGCACGGTTCAGACTGATTGCAGCACAGCAGTGGGGGGAACATTAAATGTTTTCTTTTACTTTTTTTTACTTTCAGTCACAAATCAGTTTGAGCTCAGTGCTTACCTGATGACAAAGCACTGCCCTCATCAACGGATGATGCCCCAGTCAGAAAATACATAATAACGGCGAGACCAGATCACCCACTAATGCCACGTGAGATCAGGGCCAATGATACAATTCAATAATACAATGATCAGCCATAACATGATGACTGGCATGACCACGGTGACACAGATATGGAGGTGGTGTGTCGGTGAGTTTAGAGCTGGTTTGATTAGATCAGACATAATAATGCTGTGTGACTGTTTAAACCCTTCTGTGTGTCACTGCTGGACTCAGAACAGACCACCAACCAGAAATATCCAGCCAACAGCATCCTGGGCAGTGTTCTGTGAGCACTGATGAAGGACTAGTGGATGATCAATACAAACTGTTCAGCAACAGCTTCTGTTTCTGACTTTGCATCTACAAGGTGGCCCAACTAACTAGAGTGGTCAGTGAGTAGACAGTGTTTAAACACTCCAGCAGCACTGCTGTGTCCAATTTACTCATACCAGCTCAAGACAAGCCATTACGCCATCACATCATAGTCACTCACTGCAGTACTGAGTATGACCCACTACCCACATTATACCTGCTCTGTGGTTGTACAGTTGGGTCCTGGCCTTTGAAGAAGAGGGTGAAAGGAGGATAACGTATGCAGAGAAACAAATGGACTACAGTCTTTAATAATTTAAGACCTACAAATTGCAACTGTATGGTCAGTGGAGCTGAAAAATAGACAATGAGTAGACAACGAGAGAATAGACAACGAGAGACAAGGAGGCAGTCATAATGTTATGGTTGATCCCTGTTCTGATGTCTGGTATCAGCTACAGCACCGGGAGCTGTAGAGAAAGTGTGTTACTGGATAATAACCAGTTACTGCAGAGAGGGGAGAATACTGCTGACCAACTCCAGCAGCAAGGGCTTGTGGGGCAGTCAAAGTGAACCCGAAGCACACAGGCAGGTGCTTCAAATACAGTAACATTTTTAGGATATTCCACATGTCCTTCACTCGGAGAACACTTGATTCTAATCTCATGTATGTGACCATCCACACAGAACATAACACCAGCAAAAGACACATTTCTGGTCTTATGAAATTTGGTTCTTCATTACATTCATTGTCTATCACACACATACACCCCTACAAGTCCAATGTTTTACAGACACCACTTCTTAGGAATGCATTCAGAGCTACTTTACCCCATAAGAGCCCATGGTGACATGTCACAGACCCTTTAAATGATGCTGAAACATGAACATGAGCCCTCACACAAATTGACGGATTACTGCTTGAAACAAAATTTGTTCATTTTAAAAGTGTTTTTGTTTCTAAAAGTCTGTTTGAACACATTTAACCATTCAAAAAATAACTGAAGGTCATATTACATTACCCAGTTCAGACTCCACTTCTACAATGGATAAAATATAAATTGAAATTACGCCCTCACTTCAGGATATAATCTTAAAATTGGGATTTAACCTTACAGTCATGTGACCTCTTTATACAGAAAACACTGATGAGGTACATAATTAACTGATTTAGTTGTTTTGATCAATATTCAAAATGTAATGTTATTTATATGCATACACATTTGCCATATTTACATGTTAGACAAAGTTTATCACAGTACCTTAAGATTTATTACAAACTGTCGCCTCTTCACCACTGTGTTCTGTATGAAACGGCTCTGCCCTATTTGATACACATTCACTAATTCACTAGTATACTTTGATTTATAAATCCATATTAGGCCTATCACCCTGTTTGTGTTGGTGAGTGTTGAGCTGGTTTGAGTAGATCAGACATAACAATGCTGTGTGACTGTTTAAACCCCTCTGTGTGTCACTGCTGGACTCAGAACAGACCACCAACCAGAAATATCCAGCCAACAGCATCCTGGGCAGTGTTCTGTGAGCACTGATGAAGGACTAGTGGATGATCAATACAAACTGTTCAGCAACAGCTTCTGTTTCTGACTTTGCATCTCCAAGGTGGCCCAACTAGCTAGAGTGGTCAGTGAGTAGACAGAGGCCTATTACCCTCTTTTTCATGTAATTTTACCTCCAAAAGTAAATGGAGACTATGGTCTGTGTTTGCAAAATATATGTCTTTTGAATGTTCCTGCTGTGCTGTGAGTCAGGAAAATGAGCACCAATCAGACAGTGTTTTGCTTGACTGGAATTTGTTTTAAGAATATTTGTCAGTCAATGGAAATGAAAACTCTCTGCTGCCTGTCTTGGCCAGGATGGACCTGTAAAAGAGATTTTCTTGGTTAAATTAAGGTAAATAAAAAATAAATCAATGGGTGAAGTAGCACCAATTGCTGACACAAATGTGTAAATGCACAGTGAATGAGCCTGTGTTTCAATACTTTTGTCCAGATGACGTAGCAGTGACATTCCTACACTTTTCTGCAGTGTTTTCCAGCAGTTTCCATTTCTGAGTTTGAGAAGAATGGACGGCCACACAGATATCTTTAGTAATAATTGGTTGTACTTTCAATTGCAAGATTATGAATTAATTTGTCATTTATTTCTGAATAACATATTGGCTGCAAACCATACATCTTAATGCTCATTAGCTGTTAACACTTTCTCAGCATGGCCAGTCTAATTCCTGTATGATTTTTCCATTGTGACCGATCTCTCCAGATATCTGACCGTATCATTGTCGGATATGTCATTTCACACTGCAAGACTGACACTGGAGGATCCCCGTCAGAGACTCCTGACATGTAGGAAAATAATAATGTGTCTCTGACAAATCAGCTGCTTGGAAGAGCCATCCATGGAGTCTTTCACCAGCCCACGGAACAAAACCTCAGCCTTGACAGCAATTGAAAAAATTTCACCACAATTATGAAAACCTGTCCAACATGGCAAAGAGACAGTGAGGTCAGATGGAGTGCTCTTACCTGATGTGTGTAGCAGGCAGAGACTCCAGCTGTCTGGAGAGAAAGAGCTCTCTGTGTCTCAGCTGGTGCTTCTGTTTCTCAGGCAGGTCTGCCATCTCGGAGTTCTCCATCTCCTCCTCCAGCTCTCCTGCAAGTCAAAGGTCAGGAACAGATTTCATGAGCTGCTAATAGATGTGTGTTACTGGCAAAAGAGGAACCATAATCTCCATATTTTACCATTTAGATATTTATAAAGTTGCATTGAAAAGTTCAAGTAATGCAATTTGTTACTGTAAACTGCTAAAAATGCATTCCAAAAGGCATTAAACTAAAGATTAAACATTACTGTCAACACTTTGTCTTTTTATTGTAAGGGCTATAAAACACTGCAGCTTGGATTTTTTATTAGAAACTAGTGTTTTGAGAAAATCAACAAATGCAATAATTTTAAGAAAGCTTTGCATTCATTAAATCGACAAGAAAAGATATTACATCACAGTACAATCAAATCATTTTATTTATTTATCAATCAGTCAATCAATCCATCATTATCATCATCTTTATTATTAATTAATTTATTTTTTTTATTATAATAATGACTTTAGGACTCTTATACTGAAAATTAAGAACAACTGATGTCATGAAAAAGCCCCACTGAAAGGTGTTGACAGGTTGAAGGCACCACACTGGATAGATAGTGTACGTTGGGCAAGTTGTACTCTGATCCTGAATTATGAAGCCTAGAATATTGGCATGTTGCTAGCCCAGAAGCCACAGCCTGCAACATTTGAAGTTTAAAATCAATACACCATCACTGTAATGTTGCATTCCTCAAATGTTTTGATATTTTCTTACCTCCCTGCTGCCTAGTGGTCTGAAAATAGCTGGTGCCCACAATGCAAGAGAAGGCTATAAGATGGTAGTAATAAAGAATCAGCAGTTAACAGGAAGAGTAACAGTCAAGTTGAGTTCAAGAAAAACTGTGATTGCAGGACTGCTAGAGAGGACATTTAAAAGCCTTTTTTGACTGCAAAAGAGAAAGAAGTAGTTCTACTGTGCAGCAACACATGTAAAAGTCACCAAAAGACCTCTCTTCCTACAACCACAACCACTGCATTTACACAAATTTTAGCACCATAGGTTCAAGGGAACACCTAAAAAGACAAAGTCTTGAGGACTAAAACAGAATGTTGGACACAAGGAACAAATACATTTTTGGAGAAGAATGGGAAAAGATTCTACACACAGCCACACACTAAGAAGTGATTCTTTTAGTTCATCACCTCAAGAACTTTTTGTAGCACAGCCATTTTTTAAATAATGAAATGTTGGAGAATTAATCGTGGTAATGGAGAAGAAATATAATCACTTCCTGCTCTTGATTTAATCTGTATTCACATGTGGAAAAAAACAGCAAAAAAATACCATAAATATGTACTACATTTCACACCATATTCAGCAGATTAGCATATTTAATCGTGGAGTGGTACAACTCTGCAGCAGAACGCTCCATCTGGAAAACAGGCCCATTATATATAAGCTGAGTATGAATGAAAGAACAGTGCTGTACAGATCTGAAATAAAAATGGTGAAACAAATGAGACCATATCAACATAAACACCACCCCCTCATTCAGTTCACATATGAGCACTTCATCTCTGCTCCCCAGTAATCTCCTTTTTAAAGGAGCGGAGAGAAAATATCACTCTTACCCAGTCCTGTGTGTGTGTGTGTGTGTGTGTGTGTGTGTGTGTGTGTGTGTGTGTGTGTGTGTGTGTGTGTGTGTGTGTTGGCGGGGTATGGAGTGAGGGTGCTGAGTGGAGAATGATAAGTGGGAGAGAGATTGAGGAGCAGGAGGGAGAGAGAGTGGGGGAGAGGGAGTGAGAAAGAAGCGTGCTTCAATTCATTTGGAGTTTCATTAGAGAGAGAGAGAGAGAGAGAGAGAGAGAGAGAGAGAGAGAGAGAGAGAGAGAGAGCAAAAAAGGAGCAAGAGAGCAAGGGCAAGAGTGAGGGAGAGAGTGAGTGTAAGACAGCAAGAGAGAACAAAAGCAATCAAGGGATTTTCAGGAGGAGAGAAAAAAGGTGGGCCTAAAATCAATATGTAGTCCCTCCTCTTCCTCACTCCAGCATTCTGAGCACACATTCCTTGCTCTGTTTTTATCTTCAAATTCTATCTGCCTTTGCAAGAAACACACACATTTATCTGCTCCATACATTTTATATGTAACAGGAAAGATATATCAGGAGTATTAATTGACAAGTATGAGAGAGAGAGAGAGAGAGAGAGAGAGAGAGAGAGAGAGAGAGAGAGAGAGAG